>JAHBCN010004882.1:0-60061 GCA_019359885.1 Listronotus oregonensis | reverse complement strand
ACAAACCACCACGTCTTATAACCTTCATGCCAAACACAACCAATTTATTCTAAAAACCCCCTATAAGGGGCCGACAACGACCACCTGACAAAAAAGACTAATACATACCTGCGTAAACAGAAGTTAGAGCCTGCTTTTCCCAAAGGGGCCTTGTATCGATGTATTTTGTCCTAAAAAAGTGTCGATTTTTTTTTTTCTCTTAGTATTGCCCTTTGAGCATAACCTTTTTTATTTATTGCACAGGGTAAATACGTGCGTCCATGAAGGGTTTCCTCCACTAAGTACGCAGTAGTGTTCAAATTTTGATTGGCAGTGTTTTTCGTCGTTTTTAAATTTTTTTTTTGTATAAGTGACAGAGCGGGAAAGAAGGCTTTTCGCAATGTAAGAAACGAAAAAGAAGTTATAATTTGTTAACATTAAAATGGAATTTTCCGATATGAAGGTGGTAGTGACTAGATTAATCAACCCCAGGGCAGAAAAGGGCTAGAAACATAGAAAAGTAAAGGACAAAAAACAAAAATCCGTCTAGCAGATGAATCATACACCTAAAATACACCCGGAAATTTAAAGAAACCAAGAAAATCGGTTCTTCCTGTCTGTATGTCCATAAGTTATATTATTTTTTATTCATTTAATGTAGAATATTTACCCACTATATTTGAAGAAATTTAAAGTATGTATTTTAATCTATACAGTGTGGTCATTTAGAGTGCAACATATAAATTTTTTTTTTATTAATTCCCTTAAAATACAAATATTCCCGAAAGTTTATATTCGATAATATTTGGGTTACTTAGAATGGTTGAAGTAAAACAGCATACAGGGAGGTCTAAAAATATAAAAACTGTACTTTGGTAAACTATTATTTTAAAAAAATTTAGCAAAATATAAAAAAAAAAAGTTGCAGAATAAAAGTTATGCCTACATCCCAAAAAAATGGCCCCCTAAGAATTTTTTTTTTTTTTTAACTTAAAATTTTTTCTTTTTTTTAATATTCTCCTAAACACTCTATAAACTATTTTAAATCAAATTAATTTCGCAAAACTTTTTTCAATTTAGGCATATTTGTAACATTAAATAGATTTTAATTTTTTTGGGAATCAAAAATTCAGGTTTTTGAACATTTTAAAACACAATTTTAAAATTTTACAAAAATATTTTTTATGAGGAAAAACATTAGTTATGAAAATTGCATTTTAAAAAAATGCTTATTTAAAGCGCAAAATTTTTTATTTTAAATTTTTATTAAAAAACTGTACAAATTAAAGACATCTTTAAAAAAACATACCAAAAAATACCAAAACCCTGAGGGGCCCTTTAAGGGGAAAAATCAACTTGTGTATTTATTTATCAATCTCAACAATCAAGCCAAGAAGGCCGAATTGTTTAATATGTGAAGATAACTATAAACATGGGAAGCAGAGATTTTTTTAAGGGAAAGACATTCACGGAAAGTTCATTATTTAACTGTACCAGATTTTTAATTTTTATGGAATGACAAATTTTATGTTTGTTGAAAATAATAAAGCACAACTTTCAAATTTTGCAAAAATTCTTTTTAACATTAGTAATGATAATATGCCTGATAAAAAACCTTATTAAAAGTACACAAATTTTTATTTTAAATGTCTATTAAAAAATTAATATACAAACACAAATCCTACTACAATAATCGCGGATACCCATGGAAAAAAAAAAATAAGTTTTTTTATTATTATTCTAATTAATAGTTTGGTTAGTGCCTATCTATAACCTAACAATGAACAAATTAAAATTAATTTACATAAAACGATAAATATTTAAAACATAAAAAAATAAAATTAGTAAAAAATTATCGACGCGCATGTCCACCATCTCGTTCAATGCATCTAATTGTCCCATCGTAAAATTCAATAGCAGTATATCGCAATTACTAACACTCTAAAGACCCTGTCTGTTTGAAATTAACCAAATTTATGCTTACAATTGTTAAATAATAAACTTGTTTTTCTGGATATCTTTCATTGAAAATATCTGCTGCTTCATTTTTTCTGATTTATAGTTATTTCACATATTAAAAATAATTCATTTCTCATTTTCTGTCTTGGAGAAAGCATTTGAAACCAAATAAACTTAATAAGCGAAGAATAATTATTCAAGAAGGAAAAATTATTTTCACTTTTAACCCTCATTTGTTTTTTTGTTTCTGGGTATCCTTTAAAATAATTTTAGTAGGTTTTTTAATGACGTTTAAAAAAAATTTTGCACTTTAAATAAAGTTTTTTAATATACATATATATATATATATATATATATATATATATATATATATATATATATATATATATATATATATATATATATATATATATATATATTTTATTCATTACTAATGTTTTAAATTAAAAAAATTGTTAAATTTTAAAGTTATGTTTAATGTTGCAACAAACATGAAGTTTGTGAAAATTAAAAATATTTTTGTTTTCAAAATGTTTGAATTTAAAAATATTAATAAAAAATTGATTTGATTTTAAATAATTTATAAAGAATGTTTGGGGTGAATATTAAGAAAAAAAAAAATAGGAGAAATTTTAAAGGTTAAAAAAAAAATAAAAAAAAAATTTTGTAGGAGGCCATGTTTTGGTATTTAGGCATAACTTTTAATTTTAAACCACTTTTTTCTTATAACATAGGCCCACCGAAAATAATACCTTCAAAAAAAACACATTCTCACTTTTTGCAATTAATAGTAATTCAACGAAAAATTGTTTGCAAGAAAGCATTTATGAGTCTTTATCACTATTCCATCATCAGAAAAAATTTCCCCAAGACATGAAAGGAAAACATAATACAAGACCGCATGTGTTGCCCTTAAATATAGTTATTAAGTTTAAAGAACACATTAGACTTATTTCCAAAAAACAAGCACATTATAATTAAAAAGGCAATATTTTATTGGATGGATCACTAACAGTAAAAGCTAATTATTTTATTTTTTAAAAATAACCTAAGTTACTTAATAAAAATAAAAATAAATATTACTTAAAATTTTCTAAAGAAAACTTCAACTTCCCTTTGAGTCCCTTCGATTTGAGGAACTAGGAACTAAATTAAGAAATCCGAATCTAAATAACTAAGCGGGTGGTGGAGATGAAATAATTTTCCCAAAGGCGAGCAAAAAATTATATAGTAAGTAAAAAGGCTTAAAGGTTCAAAGGTAAAGATAACCCTCAAGTGGCTGGAATACATTTGATTAATCCCAAAACCCACCAGTTTCTAGTAAATATCCCACAAAAAATTATTACTGGGCAGCAGATTATACTCATTTTTAAAATCCACACAAGGACCCCAGTGGATATTTTTATAGCTATTATAAAGGAGAGGGTAAAAAGCCCCAAATAAAGTATGTACTTTTCTACACGTCTATGTGAAAATCCTTAAGAAGGGTTCAAGAATTGCATATTTTTTGGACGGTTTTTAAAGATTTTCATTTTTTCCAATTGAGGACACTTTTTTCTTTCCTTGTAGAAGAGACATAAGTTTATCTCCTGAGAAATACCAGAGCATGATTTTTTTAAAAAGTAGGATCGCCAATCCATTTCAGTATAAAAGTGTCTCTTACCAGGATATTATTGATGTTAAAAACCCCTTGGCCACAGTATTACAAAAAAGCTGCAAGCTTGTCGAAAGGAAAAAAAACAATGCTTTTTTGTGTTTCAAAAATATCGCGAATTTGTTTTTGATTCTACAAGTCCAGTTCATGTTAGAACTTCATAGTTCATTGGCGGTGCGATCCTACATTTAAACCTTGTTATACCAAACGGGGTGGCCAGCTGATGTAGGGTATACTAGCCTCTCACCTATTTAGGCTTGGAGCCAGTAGTTTCTATTACTTCTTTTAAACAGACAACCAAAAGTTCAACTACTATTATTTTTTATAAATACCTACAACAACTTGTATTCCGTTAAGCAAAAAGTACATACCCGGGAGCCTTTTCTTTTTGCTATTAAATCTACTCCCCCTATTCCCTGACCTCGACATTTTTGCAAAAGACACTAAAAAAGGTTGATAGAACTCCTACAAACGAACTACTAGAAAGTTTAACTAGTGAACTTTTAAATTTACGGACACATAGTGTAACCAGTGGTTCCAGCCAACGAAACATAAAATTACACGATACCTGAAATACCAACCCCAATGATCTTAAGATATCTCAATTTAAGAAAAACTCACAAACCAAAAACGCCGAGAGGCAGCCAAACAGATCTAAACAAAATGTCACCTCCATCAGCCCCCAGAAAAAATTCAATCTGCGGAAAAACCATGGAGAGAATACCAAAAGGTCTATCGAGATGAAGAAATGCGAAAAATACACATCAATCAAAAAAAAGGAACACATCATTAATTATCACAAGGAAGAACCATCAAAACACCTCCGCCAACTCAAACCAACAAGACTGGAGCCGGCACCAACCCCAGTCAACTCTCCCAAAACAATCGAGCAGATGGACTTGAAAACACACATAAATTTCTGAAAACAACCAACCAGCTGACCCCAATCAATCACTTTAAGGAACAACAAAATAATTTTAACCGAGACAAAAATGAAAAAAAAGAAAAACAAAAAGCCAAATAATCAAAGAACCCAGCAAAAAGGCTAAGGGATTCGGACCGACAAAAACGCTCAACCTAAATTCTCCAATTTTTTTTAATCCCGCACATATACAGCTATCCACAAAGATTTAACCCCCTTTCAAATTAGGACACTGATATCTCTTACGCTGAAGAGCGTAAGAGATATCAGTGAATAAAAATACCCAACGAACACCTCAAATAAAAAACCCACAACGACAACAGACGAACCCAAAAACGTCAGGAGCTAAAACCAAAAACAAACCAACCCCAAGCTAACCAAGAAAATAAAAGCAAAAACGAAAAACCCTTCCAAATTGTCAAAGGGACCCTAAAACCAAGCAAATTGGGAAGTACTAACAACAGAACTGGAAAAACTGGTGGGCAAGAACAAATATACGCTAAAATACACAGAATAACCCATATTAAACAAAAAACGAAATAGAAGAATAAAAAGATTGATCTTCTTAAAAAAATTAGCAAGCTGAATGGCATACTTATGAACCCAGGAAGAAGAACCCATGGATTTGTACTAAAGGGACGGACCACCTGCCGAAACCCAAGATTAATGGGGACGAACTGGGAAACGAATACAATGTACCAGTAAAAACCTTCATATCATGAACATGAGGTTCAGACCGATGCATTTAGTAGTGACTTCAGCGTCAGAAAAACTAACTACTATGCAAAAAAATCAAGTAACTAATCAACGTCAACCTTCCTGGGAAAGACGTCACCAAACGAAAGAGATACGCCGAAAATGCTGCCAGTGGGGTCACCAAACCAAGCACAGAGCCTACGGATGTGACAACTGTTCCGAAAACCACAAGACTGATCAATGCCCAGGAAGCCTAAATATCAAATGTGAAAACTGCAACCAGGCACAAAGCTTCATCAACAATCGCCCAATCTACACCTTCAAAAGAGACAAACTACGCAAAACGAGAAGAAAACCCCATACATCATGCCCCAATATCGACAACAACGCCGGAACACTAGAACAACCGGCGGGGCAAGTGCCGCAGCCGGAGGGCAAGTACCGCAGCGGTCGACGAAGCAAATACCGCACGATCAAGCAAAAACTAGGGCCACCCCCACCCCCAACCGACACTGAAGACGATGAACCAATCCAGGACCCCCTTTTTGAACAGATCCAGGCTTAAAAAACCAATCAGGGGGCCGGGGGGGACGCATGAGGTAATGACCTTTTCGATGCGTTAAATGATTTTAACAACCAGTTCAATATCTCTGAAATGATTCGCTTTCTAAAAGATTTCCCATATTCTGTGGGATGTCACACTGATCCAGCAAAAGAGTCACTGCCAGGTTGAATTTATGACCGATAACATCCACACTTACAAAATATAAAAAGATTAAAATAACATTATGGAATGCAAATGGCCTAAAAAACAAATTAGGGAACTAATAAACTTTTTACAAGGTACAGGTAGCCATTTAGCATTAAACGAAACAAAACTAAGACCGGAAGATTCGTTCCCGGATCCCAATTATACCATCTATAGAGCCGACAGAAACAACAGAGGAGGGGGGGTGGCAATTTTCATAAAAAAAACAGATACCACACACTGAGGCTCCCCAAATCAATACAAATTTGAACATATAAGTATCAAATTAAAAAAAACACAATCATAACAGCAGGATATTAGGCTATATCTGAGGATGGTCCGGAACTTGAACAAATCTTCCAACAGGGCACCCAGGTACTATTATTGGGGTGATTTAAACGCACGTCCGTCTTGGGGAGAAATCCAGAAACAACCAAAGGGTCCCCTTAGTGAATGATTTCTCCACAAGTCTTTGGGATACAAATACTTTCTCCAATCACCCCCCATTTCCCACCAATCAAATCTCCCCAACACATAGACCTAATATTAAATAAAAATGTTTTTAAATTACCTGACCCGCTAGTAATACACGAACTTTTTTAACCACCTTCCGTTAATGTTGAACTGGAAGGTCGACATTTTGAGGAAATGGCCCGATGACCTGGACATACAAGAACGTTAACTGGAACAACTACCAAAACATAATCGCTGACCGAACTACCCTGACCAACAACATACAAACAAACAAGTCGACGAATTCACACAACATACAATACACCAGAAATCAAGTCGGACAAAAAATGAAACTTAAACCAAAAGAAGACAGAATTCCCAAAAACATCTTGGACTCTACAATTCAAAAATAATGTCCGACGCAAATGGCAAAGACACAGACAAAGACGAGATTACTTACTCCTAACATTACTACAAAACACTATAAGGGAAAAACTCAACATACACAAGAACGAAGCCTGGTCAGCGGTCCTAAAGGGGCTGTCCGCACAAGACAATTCCCTCTGGAAATAAAACCAGGAGACTGAAAAACAAACACAGCAAAATACCATCTTTATGACCAAACAATGTACAAACAGACTTAAAAGGCCAAACCTCGCTGACTTTTTAGCCAACGGGTGGGTACTCCCAACGGAACCAACGAACAAAACCAATAACCAGACAAGCGTAGGACCTAATCCCGTAAATATTCCATTCCCCTCCATTCTTGCCCAAAACCTATTAAAACCCAAGGACCTATCCCAAATCATCAAACAACTCCCAAATAACAAGGCACCGGGAGAGGATGGAACTGCCAACATCCCCATAAAGCACCTCCCAAGAAAAGCATTCATACAATTGGTTTAAAAAAAAGCAGTAGTGTTGTTCAACACTTCCCACCACAATGGAAGCACGCAATAGTGTCCCAATAAAAACCGGGCAAAGATCCGCGAAACCCCGGATCATATAGACCCATACCCCCGCTTAGTGCCCCCAGTAAAGTGATGGAAAAGGCTTACTATACGTTTGAAAACTTCCAGTTTGAGACCGGACTGCCGGATGAACAGATCCGATTTAGGACTGGGCCAACACAGCCCTCTTGGTATCCGGCGTCGTTAACACATTTTAAACAAATTTAATCAGGGACAAAACACAGTCCTTTATCGTGGATATCCAGAGCGCTTTGACTCGGTCTGGTTTTTGGCCCTATGGAAGCTTTTTTACATCCATAATCCCCCCACTTATATAACAACACTACTGCATTCCTACATATCTGACCGCACATTCTCAGTGAGGTTGGCGATTTTATCTCTACTTCCAAACGAATCCATTCAGGATTCTCCTGGGCTCAATTTTAAATCCTAATCCTATACCTCTCCGACATCCCCAAATATCCGTCAACCAACCTGGCCCTATTTACTGACGACGCGCTGCTATACGCCAGCTCGTATCGGCAATGGTCGCCAGGACACACATCCAATCCCATTCCGCTCCTAACCCCCACTACCAAAAAAGGGGAAAATAAAAATTAACAAAAACAAGTGCAGTGCCTTATCGCAACGCGTAATTTACTAACAAAGGCTCTTTCACCAAATCAGCAGACTCCAACATTTCAAACAAAATCTTTTGTGCAGTCACCGGTGCTGGCGAAAATGCCGGATCAAGAATGCATGAGGTGACAAACACCCCAACCATCCCGAACACATCCTGACTATATCCGAAAAATTCTTTCAACAAAACCACACGCTAGTCCCATTGGCAAAATCTAACAAGAACCAGACGAAATGACAATCCCATCCACAAACCTATATATCCAGACTTTCTCTACCAAATCCCATTTCCATAAGTCCCCACCATTTTAATAAGGTATGACTGCAAACGAAAAGGAGCACTAACATGAGAGCATGGGTGGAAGAATGAAAGAAGAATGAATGCTTAAAATTATTTTAAAAACCACAGACATTAAAAACAAATCTATTTTCTTTATCTAAGGGTGTACCTAAAAATTTTGGGGTTTTTTTATGCAAATTTTTCCCTAAAAACAAATCGTAAAATAAAAAGTCCGGGACAGTTCTATCCCTCCCCAATAGCAACTGTACAATCTGCTCCATGCGCCACGACCTGCGCGCCTGTGCCTTGGCCGGTTTGTCTTGACAGCCTGGCAGTCCCCCGTCTGGGGCCAAAATTCTTGATAAAAATGTATTGTAGATGTACAATGTTTATTTTTGGAAAAAAAATGCTTTTGAAATTGATTTGAAATTGAGCCTTTCCGTGAAGACCCTGGTTCGAATCCGCATTATCTATTGGACTTTTACAGCTCATCACCTAACAAAAGAATGGCAAACCACTGTGTAGTATTTCTGCCCCAGGGGAAACCCTCTTACATGTGCTTCAGAATGCACGTTAAGCCGGGGTCCCCATATCTGTGTCTTTATACACAACACAGATATGTGGGGAGGGCGCCTAACCTAAATAGAGTATGGCACGGGAAAATTAATTTCCAAAGTAAGGCTGGGCTTTTTAGGGGAAACAATAATATGAAAAAAAAAGTAAAATAACTCATCATAAATGCCTGTGTATTTATTATAATTATTTTAAAATTTTTCCAATTTTAAAAAGCTGTAACTTTAAAAGCACATTTAAAATAATTAAATATAAAAAATATATTTGATAAATTATATTATCAAAGAAATCCGGGGAGTTGGTCGATTAACTTCATATACAAATTCAAGATCGCGCCGCAATTTAGAAAAGGCGTTGTGGTGACAAAAAGTATAAATACTTTGAGATTGCCCGTTTTTTTGTTGATGCAAGTAATAATACAGTTTTTGAGAACTTATAAATTAATTTAAGTTTGCACCCGCAAAATTGAAAATGTGATTTTTTTTAAAAAAAAATTTTAACACTCTGAAAACTTATATTAAACAAAATGCATTTAAACCTATTTAATGTATACATTTTATTACAGATTTAATATAGGTGTAACAGGATGTGTTAAAGTAAAAACAGTAGTTAACCCAAAAATTTATCCGGGGATAAAATGAATCGATCATAAGTTATACAGGGTAAGTCTGTAAAGTGAGACCCCCGTTTATTGCTTAAACTATTTAAATTGGAGAAAATGTTTTATACAAAAAAAATTTTGGTTTCTGCTCTCTATATTTTTCAAAAAAACGTTATGTATACAGGGTGTATAGAAAGTCCGTACAAGGACCAATTCATTTTTTTTTAAATAACTCTCTTTTTTGGTTTTTTTGTTTTCTGATAAAATTTAGATATTTTCTTTCACACATATCCTATATTTCAAATTGTTTACGGGTTGGTGTTGCTTTTTGCTTTTTGGAAAAAAATTCATAGTAAAAAAACGGTAAAGATGGAAAGTTGAAATTTTCAGGAAAATTGGGAACTTAATAGGGGCACATGTCGAAAAAATTGAAAACAATTGAAGATAGAAAATACAGGATTTGGCAAAAAATGTGACTTTTCAAAAATCGAGGTGAGCGTAATCAATTATCTGTCCAGGGTTTTATTTTATCGAAACGAAATTTTGCACACAGGTCAGAATTGGTCCCGTTCAGAACCCTATTGATTTGGGGCGCGATCCGATAAATAAAAAAATTGTATCGACGATTTTCAAGAAAAAATTGACCATTTTTGGGCACCTGTAGCTCGAAAACGGTACCTCCGATCGACTTGCGGTCGGTAGATTATGAAAGACCACTTTAGGACACAAAGTGCCCAAATGGTCCTCTGTTTAAAAAATGCCCTCATCTAGGAGAAATTTTTAAAATAAAAATCATGTCACGTTTTCGTCCCATTTTGCATGTTTTTAATTTTTTTCTCGAAAATGTGACCTCAAATCGAGAAAATAAATATGTATCGTATTCCTTGCACAAACTCTATAATTATAGATATACAGCTTGCTCGTACTATTTTTACAGGGTGTTTTATAAGGCTTGAAAATTTTCGCTTTTTTTCGAAAAAAACGGACATTTTTACACATTATTTTTTATTACGGAAAAACTATTAAAGCTAAAATTCTAAAATAATTCTGGCATAATGTCCTATATTTGCTCTAAAACATATTCAAAATTCAAGTCGTTTAAGTAAATACTTTCGGAGATATGAATTTTTAAAATTCACGCAAAAAGTGTCGACTTTGATCGTAAATTGCCGCTTTATTTCTAAATGTAATCAAAAAACCTTTGCGCCACTATTTAGATCGTCCAATTGCCTATCACGGATGTATTTACCATTTTTTCGTACGACACTTGGAAATGGGTAAAAAACACGTTTTAAAAAAAAGTTACACATTTTTGCCTAAAATCGCGACTTTTTTCGTCCATTGAATTTGATTAAGTGGGCTTGGGCGACAGTGTTATTTCTACCCTGCGTTGAATGTATACAAAGGACGTTTAAAAATTATCGAGCAAAAGCGAACTGTCAGTTGAATTCAAACTTGTGTCTATTTTTCATAATATCTAAAAAAATACGGTTTACAGGTGGAAAATTATACTTGGATCGGAAAATTTGGAATTTTTCAGGACCCTATGCACAATTTTACACGAAACTGTGCCGTATTTTAGTTCAAAATCTCGCTAAAAAGGCCATTCTGGGACATTTACGAGGGACGATTCAAATTTTTTGCCTGGTCATATGCAGTGCCTTGAGCTGTTACGTATTAGTATTATATACAGAGTATTTAAAAGGACAAATAAATAGGTTTTCGTACACATTATACAGGATTTATTAAAAGGCATGTATTTTTGGCAAAAGTATGTTGATTTTAGTCCTATACAGGATGTTATTAATGGTTCGGGCCAAAATTCTACAATTAGGATGTGTGATATTATACAGCGTGTTTCGGTAAACGCGTTGTTTTATTAAAACATTTAAATTACATACAGGGTATTTAAAAAGGTAAGTTTTTCTGATATATTCTACAGGGCATTATAATAAACAAAAATTTAACCATATAATTTGTAATTATATACAGGATTTTTAAAAGTTATGTAATTTTAGCAAAAGTGAAGGATTTTAGGATTATACAGGATGTATGATATTATGTGAGGGCTTATAAATTATACAGTGTGTGTAAAAGGGTAAATAAATTGGACTTTTTAACACATTATACAGGGTATTACAAAGTTGTACATTTAAAATTCTGGTTTATACTGGATTTTCTATGTGTTTTGGCAAACATGATGCCTATAATATATACAGGGTATTACAAAGTTGTAGATTTAAAATGATGAATTTTTATTTGTGTTTTGGCAAACATAAATATTTAATTTTTTAAATATAAATATTATACAGTGTGTATAAGAAGTTAAATAAATTAGGCTTACCCATACAATACGGTATTACAAAAATTATCCAAAAATTGGTTGATTACATTTTTTAAATTATAATTATACAGAGTGAAAGGTAAATAAGTTGGATTATTTTATACATTATACAGGGTATTAAAAAATCACCAAAAATTGGTTGGTTACTTTTTTATTAATTATAAATTATACAGTATGCATTTAAAAGGTTAATATTTTCCTATTTTTTCATACATTCTATAAGGGATATTAAAAGTTGTAGATTTAAAATGATGGATTTTATAGTGTGTTTGGCAAACATAAATATTTTATTTTTTTAAATATAAATATTATACAGTGTGTTTGAAGATTAAATAAATTAGGCTTACCCATACATTATACAGGGTATTACAAAAATCATCAAAAATTGGTTGGTTACTTTCTGTTTTTTAATTATAAATTATACAGAGTGTGTAAAAAGGTAAATAAGTTGGACTATTTTATACATTATACAGGGTATTACAAAAATCACCAAAAATTGGTTGGTTACTTTCTGTTTTTTAATTATAAATTATACAGAGTGTGTAAAAAGGTAAATAAGTTGGACTATTTTATACATTATACAGGGTATTACAAAGTTGTAGATTTAAAATGCTGGATTTATAGGTTTGGCAAACATAAATATTTTATTTTTTAATTATAAATATTATACAGTGTGTTTGAGAAGGTTAAATAAATTAGGCTTCCTATAATATATACAGGGTATTACAAAGTTGTAGATTTAAAATGATGGATTTTATACGTGTGTTGGCAAACATGAATATTTTATTTTTTCAAATATAACTATTATACAGTGTGTTTAAGAAGTTACATAAATTAGGCTTACCCATACATTATACAGGGTATTACAAAATCATCAAAAATTGGTTGGTTACTTTCTGTTTTTTGATTATAAATTATAAGAGTGTGTAAAAGGTAAATAAGTTGGACTATTTTATACATTATACAGGGTATTACAAAAATCACCAAAATTGGTTGGTTACTTTTGTTTTTTAATTATAAATTATACAGTATGTGTAAAAAGGTAAATAAGTTGGCTTTTTATACATTATACAGGGTATTAAAAAATCACCAAAAATTGGTTGGTTACTTTTGTTTTTTAATTATAAATATACAGTATGCGTAAAAGGAAATAAGTTGGCCTTTTTTTATACATTATACAGGGTATTATAAAGTTGAAGATTTAAAATGCTGGATTTTTATACGTGTATTGGCAAACATGAATATTTTATTTTTTCAAATATAAATATTATACAGTGTGTTTGAGAAGTTAAATAAATTATGCTTACCCATACATTATACAGGGTATTACAAAAATCATCAAAAATTGTTTGGTTACTTTCTGTTTTTTAATTATAAATTATACAGTATGCGTAAAAAGGTAAATAAGTTGGCCTTTTTTTATACATTATACAGGGTATTATAAAGTTGTAGATTTGAAATGCTGGATTTTTATACGTCTGTTGGCAAACATGAATATATTATTTTTTCAAATATAAATATTATACAGTGTGTTTGAGAAGTTAAATAAATTAAGTTTGCCTATACATTATACAGGGTATTACAAAAGTCACCCAAAATTGATTGGTTACTTTCTGTTTGTCATTATAAATTATACAGTGTGTGTAAAAAGGTAGATAATTTGGACTATTTTATACATTATACAGGGTATTACAAAAATCACCAAAAATTGGTTGGTTACTTTCTCTTTTTTAATTATAAATTATACAGTATGCGTAAAAAGGTAAATAAGTTGGCCTTCTTTTATACATTATACAGGGTATTATAAAGTTGTAGATTTGAAATGCTGGATTTTTATACGTCTGTTGGCAAACATGAATATATTATTTTTTCAATAATAAATATTATACAGTGTGTTTGAGAAGTTAAATAAATTAAGTTCATACATTATACGGTATTACAAAATCATCAAAAATTGGTTACTTTTTTTGATTATAAATTATACAGAGTGTGTAAAAAGGTAAATAAGTTGGACTATTTTATACATTATACAGGGTATTAAAAAATCACCAAAAATTGGTTGGTTACTTTCTGTTTTTTGATTATAAATTATACAGTGTGTGTAAAAAGGTAAATAAGTTGGACTATTTTATACATTATACAGGGTATTACAAAAATCACCAAAAATTGGTTGGTTACTTTCTGTTTTTTAATTATAAATTATACAGTATGCGTAAAAAGGTAAATAAGTTGGCCTTTTTTTATACATTATACAGGGTATTATAAAGTTGTAGATTTAAAATGCTTGATTTTTATACGTGTGTTGGCAAACATGAATATTTTATTTTTTTAAATATAAATATTATACAGTGTGTTTGAGAAGTTAAATAAATTAGGTTTGCCTATACATTATACAGGGTATTACAAAAGTCAACAAAAATTGGTTGGTTACTTTCTGTTTTTTGATTATAAATTATACAGAGTGTGTAAAAAGTAAATAAGTTGGACTATTTTATACATTATACAGGGTATTACAAAAATCACCAAAAATTGATTGGTTACTTTTTGTTTATTAATTATAAATTATACAGTATTTGTAAAAGGTTAAATAAGTTGGCCTTTTTTATACATTTACAGGTATTATAAAGTTGTAGATTTAAAATGCTGATTTTTATCGTGTGTTGGAAACATGAATATTTATTTTTTAAATATAAATATTATACAGTGTGTTTGAGAAGTTAAAGAAATAAGGTTTGCCTATACATTATACAGGGTATTACAAAAATCATCAAAAATTGGTTGGTAACTTTCTGTTTTTTAATTATAAATTATACAGAGTGTGTAAAAAGGTAAACAAGTTTGACTTTTTTATACATTATACAGGGTATTACACTTGTTGTTTTTTAATATTTAAAATGCTTATTTTTATATGTGTTTTGGATACTAAATATATTTATTTTCTTAATTATAAATATTATACAGTGTGTTTGAGAAGTTAAATAAATTAGGTTTACCTATACATTATACAGGGTATTACAAAAGTCACCAAAAATTGATTGGTTACTTCCTGTTTGTCATTATAAATTATACAATATGTGTAAAAGGTAAATAAGTTGGACTTTTTTGTACATTATACAGGGTATTAAAAAAATCATCCAAAACTTATAGATTTTAAAAAAACAGGTTTTTTAAAAACAAAAATTTAAACTAGAAGAGGTTTTAAATTGTTTTTGCATCTAATATACAAGATGTTTTATGTATATTTGACTTAAACATTTTTTGGGTAAATATGCTTTCTATCCCCCCCCTTTTGCTTTAAATTTTGAATTGGTTTAATTTTTATTTTAAACATCGATTTTAAAATTTTCTTAAAAAAAGGGAAAATTTAAGAAAATTAGTTGTAAATTTGGATTTTTAAAAAATAATTGTATATTTTTGTAAAAATGATAAAATATTCACAAACGCTAATAGTGTATAAAAAAAAAAAAATATTTTAATGCTATGATTGGAAATTTTGGGAAAGTTTTTTTTATCTTTTGGGACTGTTTTGGGGGCGAATGTATCCCCTCTTAGTCCAAAGGAGTGAGATTTAAAAATAGTTACGTTTTAAATTAACGCAAGTTTTGTGTAGGTGTTGTAATTGTTTCCATATAAGGTTTCTGACTTAAATAGCTTTTTTGGGAAATTTTTGGGTAAATGGCAACAATGTATCCATTGTTTTAAAATATATGGAGTTCCCAAAAGGTTACCTCGTGGAAGATTGCATATAACGGTGTTAAAGTGATAATAAAATATTATTTGTGATTTCCCTACTATTTAAAATGATGATATTTGCATAAAACGTGGACAAAGCGCACAGGGCGAATGTATTTCTTGTTTCTTAATGCCGTTTTACGTTTCTATGGATTCAACGGTTTTGAAAGTGGCATAAAAACCCAAGTAACTAGTTAAAAATGTCAAAACGACAGAGTTTTTAAGTGTAAAAATAGTATTTAAATTCATATCTAATTGCCCTGAACAGATGTTATGACTAATAACAGACATGGGGGAAAAATTTCCAATAAATGAATTATGGATCAATCATCAAAGAATGCAAATTTAAAGATAAAAACTGCGAAACGTTTGTATTAAATAGAATACATTGTCCCTGAAAATTTTTGTTATATCTGTTATTAGCCATAATACTCTCAGAGACGATTAATATGTATTTAAATACTATTTTACAGTTAAAAAACTGTCGTTTTGACGTTTTTAGCTAGTTACAATGATTGTTACACAACTTTTAAAAAACCGCTGAAACCATCATAACAACGTAAACCGACAATAAGAGATAAGCGGATTTTTCCCTTCCATATTTGTACTTAAATGTCATTATCTCGTAAACAATTAAATATAGGGATATGATATATCAGACAAAAAATATTTAGAATTTTATGCAGAAAACACAAATGCAACAAAAAATTGAGGGAGTCATTTAAAAAAATGAACTTGGTCCTTGTACGGACTTTCTGATTCACCCTGTATACATTAGGTTGTTTGCAAAATATAGAGCAGCAGAAACTAAAAAAGTTTTTGTATAAAACATTTTTCATCAATTTAAATAGTTAAAGCAATAAACGGGGGATCTCACTTCACAGACTTACCCTGTATTTTTATGCAAAACAAGAATATGCCGAGAAAAGACTTATAATTGTTTCAGACAGTACAAGGTGTATTTTTTAATATAGGTACAAATGCATTTTAAAGAACCTTTTTAAAGCTTAGGCTTTGGAAATCGGCATTTAACATGCTTTCTATGTTAAGGGCCTTTACCCCTTTAGCTAGTCATTTGTAAATTGAATATACTTGGCCTGTAATAATAGAGTCTTTTTTTTGTTTGGTAGGTTAAAAGGAAGAAAAATAAGCAATTACTTTTGCTTAAGATATGATTTGGGGTGAACCCAAAAACGATGTGCCAGATGGCTGGTTCTGACAAACATCTTTCATTAGGCAAGGTATCATCAAGAAAAAAGGTCTCTATATTTTCGTCTAAACTAGGATCCGCTATTCGGCATGTTTCTCATGGTAAGTAATAAATTATCTGATTCTGATCAACCGGAGGACTAGTCACTGTCCAAAGAAGAGCTTAAGGGTTATTTAGAAAATAATTTGGATAAATCATTTATATAATAATTTCAAGGTCCTGACACTTTACAGAATAAACTATACAATGAAACAAGATTTAATTAACCATCGTCAATCAAGGGGTATCATTTACATTTTAAAGATTTGGGTTTGCGAAACACAAAGTCAGACACTTTGGCATTTACTCCAGAAGAATGGAATTTCTTGCAACCAAGAGTTGCTATACATGTCCACTACCATTTCGATAAGAGATAGGATATCGCACAAAAACTAAGTCTTAAAGCTGTACTTTATTACGAAAACCAGTTACTGTCCATGCCATTTGGCATGACGTTTTTATAAAGACATATAATAACATAATGTTGTTGCCCCAATCTATTAAGTATGGAAAACAATAATTAAAAATCCATTAAAATTAAAAAATAATTTTAATTTTTGGTGGGTATAAAATGTTGTGTTTTTTTTTTTTTAATAATAACGCAGCAATGCTTGAACATTCTATTAAAAAAGTATGGTTCCTAACAAACTATACCAGAAGAAAAAAAAACTTTTAAGCCAACCTTTAGTAGATTTGTTGAAAAGTTATTATACCTTGTCCACATTTGATGCTCTTAGGGATTAATAAAAATTTTAGCTTACAAATTAGAAAGAAATTTCAATACCTTTTAGTAAAATTCTAAAAGGAGATTATTTTGGCAGTAAAAATTAAATTAAAAAGGTGGTCCCTTAATATTAAATTTTTGCACTTACATATTGATTTATTTTTAAAAAGATGTTGTTTTGTAAGTAAATGGCATGGCCCTAGATTTTCGTTCTAACAAAAAGATATGCATAAATTTGACAAATGCAGTCAAACGTAACTTTTTCCAATGAGTCAGTGTATATACAGTGTGTCCCAAATTGGGCCTACATGTATTGGTAAGGCGGGAACCATTAGAGCTACAGTGTTGGTTAAATTGGAAAAGTTTTCTTCAGATTTTATTTATTTTTTATGGCTTTTAAGATAATTAACAAAACTAAAATGGTGCATTTTTTACTTCTACCTGTAGCTAGTAAACTACCAATTTGACGGTTTTAAGGTTACTACATTATTAGAACACTTTTTTAAGAAGAATTTAATTGAGGTAAAAACATTTTTCTAACTTTATTTGTTTTTGAGATATTTACCCAAACTTTGGATTTTCATACGGACGCCATATTGAATTTTTACATTTTTGAAAAGAGCTCTTCAAAGAGCTTTTCATTGATGTATCACAAGTCTAGGTTTTCAGATTGCTTAAGCTCTAAAAACGATAATTTTTGTTTATTTAATGGTAGGCTTAGACTAGACTGCGTAATGGCCACCCCGTTTCATAAAAAAGAAATGATACGCATCCGAAGCGGCATCAACCAACCATAGACATTTAAGATTCTTATGGCCAATTGCACCGTTGTGGGTTTATGTTTTCTTAACTAAGGGACGTTTGAATGTGACTATTCATAATATTTGACACCGTCTCAATGCAACTTAGGTAGAAGGGCTTAAAACTGCTTAAACCATGGTGCAAACCGCCGTTAGTAATAAACTTGTTACCCTATTTATTTTTTGTAAGAGCAAAATTCAAAACTTATACAAAAAAAGTGATGCTTTTGCAAAATTTATACTTCCTAATATTACCTTAAACTGATAATAATTAAACACATCGGTAAAACAAAAATGTATCAGTAAACAAGAAAATAAAATCACAGTACATGTCTTTCTCCATTTTTCACGCATTTCTCGCATTTTTCCCACACCTTGCGGGTTACGGGGCGTAACGTGTTTCGGTTTATGGAAGCAAACACATCCCTTATCCTGTGTTCTAGTTCCAGCCTAGTTTCGGGCGAAGAAAAAAAAGGTAAAAATCAGGGGGTGTGATGTCCGGTAATCTAGCTGGCCAAGCAATTGGCCCATTATTAGAGATTATGTTGTCATTAAAGGTATTTCTAAGGATCTCCATCACCTCCCTGGTAATGTGCGCTGGACATCCGTCTTGCTGGAACCACAAATTATTCATTTCATTTGGCGGAACTGTATTTCTAATGGCCAGTAAAATCTGTTCTTGCAGGAGTAGCAAATACCTATCTTCATTCAGAGTTTCTTCAAAAATAGATGGTCCAATTAAACTTTTGTCTAAAACAGAAAAATAAATGTTTTATCTGATTGTGAGACGTATATTAAAGATGCATTTTAAATTACCTATAATGCCACACCAGACATTAAAGCCAAACCTTGTTTGTAGCCGTCTTTCTTCTAAATTATGTGGATTTTCTGTATCTCAGCAGTGAGAATTGTGACTATTAAAAATTCCACAATTTGTAAACCGGGTTTTGTCTGTCCAGAGCACCTTGGATTGGAAATTGGGTATCTGTTGACAATTGGTAATAAATCATTGACTAAAGGTGATTCGCCTATTGAAATCATTCCCCTGAAGACCCTGGACAATACAAGACCGATGCACAGATGACTTAGGAATTGTTGTCTGTTCTTCCACTTTTCTAACCGATGTTGTGGGATCATCTCTAACGTTTTTCATTATAATCACCTCTCTTGCTTCATTATTTTTGTATAAGTTCTGGGATTGAGTTTCACAAAAAATCCATAGGCTAACAAGTTCGTAACTAAGAATCTAAAATATCTTTGGTTAGGTTGTTGCCGCTCCGGAAATTGTTCTTCGTATGCAAGTGCTGCAGTTTCTGTATTTCTGTTAGATTTAAAATACATTTCTAGCATATCCACCTTTTCATTATTGGAATAATTAAGAGCCAGTTAATACTTAAAATAATCAAAACTTAAATTTTTGTTAAAGGCGTTTCTAAACGAGAAATAAGATGCATGCTAATTTGACATTTACATTATTTAAAGTATAAGATGGTATCATTTGTTTTTTATGAAACAGGGCGCTCATTACGAGTCTAGTCTAAGCCTACTACTTGTGATACATCAATGAAAAGCTCTTGAAGAGCTCTTTTCAAAATGTAAAAATCTAATATGGCTCCGTATGAAAATCCAAAGTTTGGGAAAATTTCTCAAAAACAAATAAAGTTAGAAAAGTATTTTTACTTAAATTAAATTCTTTTTAAAAAGTGTTCTAATATTGTAGTAATCTTAAAACCGTAAAATTGGTAGTTTGCAAGCTACAGGCAAAAGTAAAAATGCACCATTTTGGTTTTTCTTAATTATCTTAAAAACCATAAAAGATAAATAAAATCTGGAAGCAGATTTAATTTTGCAATTAAATTGTCCAAAACTTTTCTAATTTAACCAACACTGTAGCTCTAATGGTTCCCGAGTTACATGTAGGCCCAATTTGGGACACACTGTATTGAGCTATTTTCCTTGATTTAAATAATACATAGGTCCTGGCCTAATAAATAATATTTCTTTGGACAAACCCAAAGAAAAACAGGCAAAAACCCTAAAAAATATATATTTTTTCTATTTGCCATAATAAAGGCTTTAGGTGTTATACACATTTTTTTCTTATAAGCTTGTTTAGTTAGAGTTAAAAATTTCATTGTGTAAGTCTAACAATATTAAATAACAATTTTTAGGTTATACACAGGCTGCTTCAATTAAACAAATTTGAAGAAAAGTATAAAACTTTTTAGAGGAGAAAATGCTGATTTACTTTTCCAATGCTTAAGTCTAAAGAAATGATTAATGTAGGAAACCACATTTTAATTAAACATCTGTCAATTTTCCTATTTATAAATAATATTTTAACAAATATATACACACCAAAATATTAAATACATTTTGTGAATCATAGATATTCCTATTAGTCTATTTAGTTTCATTTAAAAATATAATTGTGTAAGTTTTACAATTTAAAATAACAATTTTTAGGCTATACACAGGCTGTAGCATTTCGAAAAATTTGAGGCAGAATATGATAATTTATGGAGCAAAAAGAAAATGCTGATCCACTTTTGCAATGCTTAAATTAAAAAAAATAATGTAGAAAGCCACAATTTATTTTGCCATCTTAAAACAAAGTCTATAAAATTGCTACTTATATATAATATTTTAAAAAATACGTACACAGAAGGTACAGGCTGTGGCTTACCAACCATAAACCTGAAAATCGGATGGATAATGGGCGCCGAACCCAGCGTGCTTTAATCCGAACGGACAGCCATAACCATAGCGACTTACGAAATTAAAAGCCGCAATATCGCCAACCATACGATCTATATTTATACAGACAGTAGACAAGCATAACTAGCCCTAAATAGACCACGCATTACTTCGGGAATTGTACTAAAATGTCATCAAGCCCTGACTAACATCTCTCTAAATAATGTGGTTAATCTAACCTAGATTAATTGACATCACATATCTAAAGATAATCATACCGCTGACTCGCTGACCAGGGCGGCTGCGGGACGGAATCTAGTTGGTCCCGTCCCCACATCATTAAAGAATACTCCCATCGACTGTTTAAAGAAGAATGGGCCGATACTACGAACTGCAACTTCGGAAAAATATTGCTGAGCTATCCAGACAAGTCAATAGCAAAAAAAAAACTTGATGTCCAGAAAGGAACCTCCGAACACTAACGGGCGTTCTAACTGGCCACTGTGTAGCGTTTAAAGCTACAAGTTATTTTTTTATATAGTTTTCTTCATAATAATAATATTATATTCAATTAGTATCAACGGCAATTAATTATTTTCTTATACAAATAAATTTAACGATTTCTAAACCTGTTTTATTACCTAATAACTGCGGCACCGCTGCCCTTTTCCACGTGACGCCTGCTTGACTAAAGCCGTTTCAGATCGCTTTACTGATAACGCTTCGGTGGTGAGGCTACACGGCCGCACAAGTCGCTGTGTTGCCACAATTTGTCTTCGATTTTCAGTAGAAATATTCACACAAGTATTTCGATATGTGGGTACGATTTTCTCGTTTCCGGGCAGCAGATATGGTACCGGCGAGACAACAGGTTCTCTTTTCCTGCTCAGGCGGTTTTTTTTTGCCCAATGGCGGTTCTGCCAAATTCACGTGTGATGCATTAAAATTTGCATATTTTCTTGTAGTATGGCGTGCTATGGTCAACTGGTGATGTTTTATCAGGACTATTAACGGTTGATTTGCAAACAGGTATGTTAAAATTCTAATATAGTAATAAATGCTATTTTCTTTCAATTTTCAAATCTAGTTTTATCCAAGTCATCTTGCTAATTTTGGGTGTTTTTTATAGCAGTGTGCAATGTTCATTACCTCTGTAGGCGTAGCCACTGACTTCTTCCGTTGGTAGCCTGTAACCCGCATTTATGGTGAGTTAACTCATACTTAAAATACCCATAAATATCTGTATAATACTGAGTTTATTATCACTATAAATTGTTTGGTCTTTAGTACGAATTTTAAGGGTCCTAATACTGTTTTTCTTCAAGCAGGGTTTTTACGGTTTTTTCGTTTTGATAAATTCATCCAGTTTCGACAATCGTTCCTGTATGGTTTGGCTCTTCACACCACTACCAGTGTAGGAGCAGGGCGTCGTCCAGCAGCCATTTTGTCCGAAACCAACAGGAAAACAGGTTTTACCTTTCTTTTTTTTATGAGGAATACTAACATCTGCGCGCCATATTTTTTTGTTCACCTATTTATTTTAGAAGAAATTGAAATTTTATTATTTTTTTAAAACTAAGTAATTAACCTACATTTGATGACATGTTTCTCTTTTATTATAATATTATTTGTAAATAATGTAAAACAACTATCAAAATTGTAAGAACCGATCTGATAGGGAAATTAATTTTTTAGTTGATTTAAAAGGGGGTTATTTGCCCTTATAATATTACGGATGCTTGATGAAGTACACGGTATTATGCGTATTACATCAAGAATAAAGATTGCGTTATTTTAATAGAAATAATGCGTCAAGGAGGTTCATTTGTAAATTAATTAAAATTATTATTTTTTCAATAGTTCATTCCTTAAGAATATGAATAAAAACCATTTATTTGAACTGACTGCTTATGAATTTAAATTCCTACCTTTGTGAAATTAATAACAACAGCTTAATCTCTAAACTTGGTTAATTTCGGTGTTTCCAACCAAGTTAAATTCTAATTAAAAGTAACCGAATAAAAGTAAATACCGTGGCGCCCATCTATTTTTTCCCTTTAAATTTAAATTTTCTTACCTTAATTAGGTACATTGTACTCACGACATTACTGCTTTACCAGGCGAATAGCTAAGCCGAAGCAAATGTAACCTGTTCTGTAAGTGTTACAGAATAGGTTACGTTTCAACTGCGGCTACGTGGACACACCTATTAAAAATGGGTCTTATGGACACAGAATTATGTAGTGGCTGTGAACAAGAAAATAAGACAGTGGAACACATTCTTTGCGATTGTCCCGCCCTCACATTTGAGCGGAACTCCATGCTGGGCACGAACTGGCCATTACTGGCCGAAATTGGGGAGATTCCACATAAAGACGTTGTCAACTATTTTAAATCAATAGGTTGGACGACGCAGTAAATCTTCCTCCTACAAGAGAAAGCACAAAAGACCTACTGAGGTCTAGATGCAATGGTAATTTACACCCTCTAAACATTCAGATCAGATACCAGACAAGGTTTTGGCTGTCTCTATGGTGCATAAATATTTTATCTAGTCTGTACAAGTTTTATTTCTGTCAAGTCAATAGCCTATGTTTAAATAAAATAAAACAATATCTTTGGAAAAGTATTATACTTGTTTGTAAATACATGTTTTTTTGGTGGGTTCTTACGACGACTTTTATCAAAAAATTATTTTCTTTAACCTTTGCTAGTATACGTTTTTTTATATCTTTAAAAACATTAGTATTTTTAATTGCCAAAAAATACTATACTGTATGATCCAGTAAAATTCAGGGTAAAGGTATACCAAAATATCGGGGATCGTGTGATATTTTGATTTACAAGCTACTTAAGACGTACCTCAAGTACATTAACGGCCGAGTGATGATCGCGTTGTTAAATTTAGCAATGGACTTAGCAATTGTTAAAAGTTAACAACGGTTTAGAATGTTTAACGAAACGTCATTATCAGTGTTATTTAATGATTTTAGTAGGCGACCTGTCAAAATCTGACATTTTGTTAAACATTCTAAACCGTTGTTAACTTTTAACAATTGCTAAGTCCATCGCAATTTAACAACCCCGATCATCACTGGCCAAGGAGTAAAACTTAACAAGGAGTGCTCGATTTTTACTATTTGTCCGCAGATATAGGTTATGTTTGGACGTCACCGTTTGCCCATTTTGCCCAGAAAGGCAGATTTATTTTATTAATTTTTGTTAAATATTCAACTTTTAAAAACTATTTTGGATATGTACTTACTATTAGAACTGTAATGTATAATATTTTTAAAAAATTAAGACTTTATATTACTTGTAAACAAAACAAAAGGCAAACAGATTACGTCACAAATACCGAATTGACTTTTAAATTGGTTTTTTGGGCTTAAATGGGATCGAGCACTCCTTGTTGGGTTTATTACCCTTGCACTCGGCCCTTTTTTAATTGTGTATTTAAAATAATACTAAACAGCTATTTTTATTTTTAAATTAGGAGGGGGATACTGGCAGATATCCTATTAATCCAATATTTACACGTGTTTATTTAAAAACTTTTTTTCATTAACTCTATTTTTAATAAACCCATAAACACCTGCTTTAAAATAAAGTATTTACTTAACAAACTTTACTAAAGTCCCAGTTGAGTTATGACACTTTCTGTCAATTAATAAAGCATTAAAGTTAAAGATAAGCTTATAGGTATATGCGGTATTGGGTTAAAGATTAAAAGAGTAAAAAAACAGTTTTTAAAGCAGCACACTAGGATAATATATTCAATTTTTTTATGACCTCCTATCCATATTTTTGTACTGCTTTATTACATAATTAACTAGAACTTTTTTATATTAGGATAACCTCTAATTATAAAATTAGAAATATCTTTTTCGTAAATATGCGGAAATAGAGACAGATTGTTTCCTTATTTGGATTTTAAATATAAATACAAGGCAATCCTTAGTTCTGCCCAATATTACGAGCTTTTTAAATAACTTTTTAGTATCTTTTTAGGTTTTTTCTTTTTAATTTTAAACCATATAACAGTGATATGCAGCTTATAATATGGAGCAAAGTTTTATTACACACAGACATTTTTCGTGTTATCAAGAACTCAACAACAAAAAAATATTAGCATTAACCACCTTTTGTTTTTTAGGCGCGTCTGATTTATAAACCCAGCTAGTTCGAAATTGTCAAAAATTTGTTGGATGACTTTTCTCAACAATAATTTTTGAATAAACCTTGAAAAATTCTTTTAATAAAAAAATACGAGTACATACGTCTGATAATTTTATTTAGATAAGGTACCTATGATTCAGTAAATAATATATATTTGCTTCGGAGTCTCTCTTACAGTACGTAGGGTAAGCATACAAAAACTAAAATTAAAAATATGGAATTATCTTTGTCTAAAGCTAAAATTACATTTAGTAAAACATTTCCAAATATTCTAAAAATCCAAAGACAAATTTTTACAGCATGTTTTGCAAATCGTGAATGTTCGATTCACAACCGCTTTTGCAATGGGCGCGCGCGCGTGTTTGTGTATGTGTGTTTGTCTGTGTGTGGGTGTGCGTGTACGTGTTCGTGTGCGTGTGCGTGTTTGTGTGCGAGTACCTGTGCGTGTGTTGTGATTTCGGTATAGAAAAATGTGGATATAATTATCATTCTTCTGAACTTTAACACGGGTACGAGAAAATCAGGTTTGACCTCAAAAAAAAAACTTTGATATCTTCGTTAGTTTTTAAGCTAGAGAAACAAAAGTTGTATCAGATAACTCAATAAGTGCTGCTATTTTTGCTTAAATCAAAAAAACTTATGCGTCATATGACGTCATGTCACACCAAAAACCAGACTGTGCTTAATACGTCACTGACGGCAAATGCCGCTAGGATAAGCCCAATTTATCAAAACTTCAGTTACAACCAAAACTTTATTACAAAAGAGTCATTTTTACTACAAAACTTTTTTTACGATAAAACTTATATTATAGGGAGAATTCAAAGCTAAAGACTAAAAATAATTTGACATAACTGTGAATTTTGCGCGACGCCTATTTATGCCAGTTCTCGAAGCACGTGCCGACACATAGTGAAGGATTTTCAACACAGCTATTACATTGCCAAGCTGTTTCTTTTCGTTTGTTCTCTATTGAATATTGTCTGCACCTCTTGTAAAATTTACCCTTTCGTTTTGAGTTTTGTGGAACAGGAATCACCCCAAGAATGTGATGATTCTTGTCATCTCGCCTGGATGCTCTCTTCTTGGTTTTCGTAGGCACTGCCGCTACAAATTCCCTGCCGTCCACCTTTCCTCCTATTACCAGTAGTTCTCTAATCACACTTTCCCTGAATTTTGCAAATGACGGTTTTTTTTCTAACTTATATTTATGGACATAAAATGCATTCCACAAGGCAATGTCAAGAAAGTGACATATTACTTTCTTATACTATGTAACAGTCTTGTTAGGGCAGGAATAATAACTGATCATTTGATCTGACGTAGGCAGATGTAATGGTTAAAACTTCACGTTTGTCTCTCCACTTTGAGACGTAAATATCATTTGAACGACGCCAGATATTATCACCACGTTGTAGTTTTGCACGACACAGACCTGTTACTTCTTAACGTTCCAGTTGAATGTGTCTTTTGATCCAGTAGCTTGTTGGATAAAGTGACGTTATTATAGAAATTGTCAATATACAAGTGGTGTCCTTTATTTAAATAAGGTTCCATTAGGCGTAGAACTAAGGAATCTATTTTAGATGATCCGACATCATCACGACTTGTTTTTTCTTTGTACATTTCAACGTTAAGGATATAGCCATCACTAGAGCAAAGCTCGTAAAATTTTATCCCGTACCTTGTCTTTTTGTTTTTCATATACACGCGAAATCTAAGCCTTCCTCTAAACAATAAAAGAGATTCATCCAATGATAATGCTTCCTGGGAATAAAACATATTTTGGCTGTTTTTAATTATTTTTGTCAAGAGGAGGCTTACTTTTCCGTCTGTTTAGTTTCTGTCTTCACTAGAATAATTCAGACATCTCAAAATTTGTTTAAATCTTCTGCCAGTCATGGTGGCGGAAAATATTAAATGATAGTAAATGGGATCTAGAGAAAACAACTTTCTCACAGATCGACATTTCAGTTGCCCACCTATTAGAAACAAACCGAAAAACTTTTTCAATTCCAGCATACTGACGGGTTGGAAGCTTATAAATCTCTCGTTTCTTCTCTTTGGTCTATTTTGAAGACATAAAGACTCACCATATTGATTTGTTTTTTCTAGCAGTAACTTCATAATATCTTGGGTCCATATTAGTTTAAATATCTGAATAGGTGTCAGGTTGTCAACATTTTGCCTAATACCAGCTTTGGAGCTGTCAAATATAAGATCAACCGATCAAATCAGATCAGATCAAATTATCGTAGATTCCCAGCCTAATTTCCTCCTGCAGACGTCTGAACTAAAAAAATATGTCTTACCGAAACTATGAATAACGAAAGGTAAAAGAGGTATTTTACCTTCTTCTATATCCTCCTGATCACCGTCTGTACTAATCTTCACCTGATTCGGCAGGCTTGTTTTTATTCTCGTTCTATCATTAGGATTTGACGTCGATGCTAGAAAAATGATAAAACGTAATCAAATTTCAGTACACACCATTAGAATTATTAAATTTGAGTAAGTTTTCAGATTACCTATCATTACCTGCAAGCGTATGTCAATAAAATTTTCACAAGAGAATATTATTGACTTACATTGACCTCTGTGATCGTTTGTATTTTCGAGTTCACTATTACTTGAACTTTCGTTTATTTCACTCTTATTGGCTTCGAAGTCCGAATCATCATCCGTGCTATATGGATCATGTTCTGAAGAAATTTCATCAGAATCACATTCTTCGTAAAATTTTAGAAGTCGTTGCCTCTCTTTTTCGTCCATTTTCCTATTAAAATAGGCATAAACGCGTGCTTAACCGACCGCGGTCGTCGTTAAACTAGTATTACCCTCAGCTTTTTGATTGTCCTCTTTCCACATAATAAAAGTGTTATCAATATACCTTACCCTCAGCTTTGGATTTTTTTTTGTTTTTTTTTATTAATAAGTCTTTAAACCATTCCATATAAATGTTAGTTATGACTGGTGTGAGAGATAACTCTATGGAATCCACCATCCTGTCCAAAGAATCTATCTTTCTCTTGGAAATATATATGAATTGCAAAACTAGCATTTAAGAAGGTCCATCATGGCATATTTTGGATGGATTGTTTGTTTTGCTAGATCGTTATCTTCCTCCAGTCTGCTTCCAATGAGGTCCATCTCTTCTTTTACTGGGACGGTGGTACATAAAACTTTTACGTCGAAGCTTATAAGCTAATTTCCTGCTTGTAATTATTTTTTTACCTAATAATTTAAACAAATCGTTCCGAATATTTGAAAAAATGTAATTAGTTCCTGTAGGGGTTTGAAAATTAGAAGTAGAAATTTGATAGTTCATAGGTAGGAAATTTTTGAAGGCTGATTATTGGCCTTAGAGGAATGTTCTGCTTGTAAATCTTGACAAGTCCATATAGATTTTAAAGTTTACTATGGTGTGGTGTCAATATTGTTCGTGTCTTGTCTGGTATCTAACGCTAGTGCTTTTATTGTTCCTTCCTTAATGGTGGTGAGTACTAAGAATTAATGCAATGGTTTTCAGTTCTAAATATTTCTTTTACTGTATGCTTATTTATACTTATATCCATGATGACAGTAGCATATCTTTTATTGGCCGATATAATTTTGGTGGTGCCAAATTTCTAAGAGCATTAGCTTTTTTTTTATTATTGTCTTACGTCGGTGAAACCGATTTTTATAGGACTTTTCTTATTCCTCTTGAACTTGTCTTTTTAAGGTTTTTTAATGACAGGTGTAAAACACTCTAACAAAAAAGATTTTTCAACAAACTAGTGGATCGGGTATTGGAACGGCGTAAGAAAAGAACAAATCTGGGAAAAAATAAAGAACGACAAACTATGCTTAACATAACATGTGTTAGGGGCATTAAAAAAAATCTAGAAACCTATAACAACAATACAGTATAAGTTTCAGTGAATCCTTAAGAAGCTACCTAACAAAGACTAAACCAAAGATCCTAAGGATCAAATAAACTACATTTGTGAAATTCCATGCAAATGTTCAACTCATACGTAGGAGAAACCAAATACCAATGGAAGTAGGGATTAAAGAACACCGGGGAAGCATAACACGAGGAGAGACCAAAATGTCTGATTTCGCTGATTACGGTTCAACTCAAGGATATCATATGGGATGGTCAGATGCAAAATCATATATCAAAAGCAGCAATAAAAGAAAAGAAATTTTAAAAAAGCAAGAATGATACTTTGGTAAACCGTCTTTATATATTAGAAATGTAATACTTATTAGTTAAAATATTGTGTTTTCTAAATAAAAATGAAGTTAATGGAAGTACAAAAAAGATCTTTTATTCAACTTACATTATTGTCTATGCCCCTTAAGCAAACAGTAAAATATCTTTTAAAAGGCAACAAAATTTTTAAAAATTATTGTTAGGTTGCTTATATAAGTAGCAAAACAATTTTATTTATTTTATGCATTTTACGAACCTCTATATTTAAAAAATATTAATAATAAAATAATCCGCTAAATTTAAAATTACTACAATATCCAAATTTATTTTTTTTGTATCGACTTAAACCTAAAGTAATACACGTTAATAACACTCACAATTTCACAAAACACAAAACAAAAACTAAAAGGCCTAAGCCTAGTTTTTTAGGCTTAGAATACGCTGATGTTAACGTTGTTTAGTAAGAAACATATCTGAGCACAACAAAAATACAATTAATTATTAAATCTATAATATTTTTGTATAAAACCCACAATTTTTTGGGATTTTAATACTTTCTTTGATAAACTATGTTACTTTTTATACTGTTTTGTTTTTAATTTTTCGTACATCAGAATAGAATAAATTGTAAGGGTACACCAAAGAAAGAAACTTTTATACATTTGAAAAGTCGGGAAGAAAAGCAGTGTTAGGGAGAACGATCGATGAACTATTCATATGAAAATGTACACTGCTACCGCAATTTAGAAAAGGCGGTTGTGCGTGGCAATAGGGAATAAAGCACATTAGGAATGTCTGTTTATGGTTGTGGTTCATGTAGCACTAAATAAAAATAATTGTTCGTATACAACCATGTCATATAAATAAATTTATATTTATGTGTATGGTATATAAAAGGTGATTCAGAATACATATCACTAACTTTGTCTCAAAAAGTTAAATTGTTACCACTTTTAAATTTTACGTTTTTTGTACGACGCAGATTTAAAATCATAATATAACAAAAGCCGTTAAGTTTACCTTCTTTTTGTTAAATAATACCATTTTGCAAAAAATAAGTATCGTGTATTATATTATCAATAGCATTTTAGATCTAGGACATCGTCACGTCGTCAATGCAAAGCAAAATGAGGACCAATAAAGTGAAAGGATTGTACACATTTCCATTTTATTTTAAGGAAATCGTGGAATTAGCGCAGCGGTCACAATGGAAAGGGAAGATTACTTTGTAGAGCTTCCTGAGCAACGATGAGTAATTCTGCGTAGTAGTGCCGGACCTTACCAGACCGGTACGTGGCGGTTATGGGGTTACCCGCTTCCCGTCATCACTATCCGTGAGGCACTCCTTTCGAAGGCATACTCCGTATGTCTACCGATACGTGGTGGGCACATCACCCAGCTCACCGCATCGGTGCTCTGAAACAATTCCATTGACTATTCCGAAGACCGTATACAAGCGTTTCGTCCTCTTGGACTCATTAGGATTCGGGTTTCGTCGTTTTGTTCGAGATCTGATCCGCGAGCTCCACCTCGGACTCTAAAGAAAGGATTTGTGGGAGAGACTGGTAACATCCGGACGGTAACATTCGAGGGTCTGACGCTGCCTTCCTTGACTCGGGGTCTTAAATGCATAAGACGTTTGACCCAAGTCACGGATAGCCGTGTCTGACAAGGTGCTCCTGATGATGCCAAGAGGACGAAACGCTTTTATAGGTCTTTGGAATAGTCAGTGGAATTGTTACGATGCGGTGAGCTGGGTGATGCGCCCACCACGTACCGGTAGACATACGGAGTATGCCTCCGAAAGGAGTGCCTCACGGATAGTGATAACGAGAACCGGGTACCCCATAACCGCCACGTACCGGCTTGGTAAGGTCCGGCACTACTACCTAGAATTACTCATCGTTGCTCAGGAAGCTCTACAGAGTAATCTTTCCTTTCCATTGTGACCGCTGATTCCACAATTTCCTTAAAATGAAATGGAAATGTGTACAACCTTGGTCCTCAGTTTGCTTGGCATTGACGACGTGACGATGTCCTAGATCTAAAAGGTCTTTCGACTCCTTAGCCCCTTTCAACTGCAGATCTACGCAGTGGAGAGGGAGGTAGTGGATGTAATTCCACTCCTCGAGTTCTGGTTTAAGCTGATTTCAGCTTACTAAAACCTTATCAATAGCATTATTACTAAAGAAGGTATAACAAAATAATGTGTAAAATATTTAATATTAAAAAGAGCTTCGCCACTGATTCATAACAATAACAAAAGTTTAAGAACGAAGGGGGCATTTCCATCAATATTTTAATTGTAAAAACTAGATTAAAAAATAAAGGGAAAATTCCAATTCTGGAAATTTGTCTTACCCACTGTATCTTATTTTAAAGCTAGCCTAATATAACATTTTTGATTAATTAAATCAAAATAAATAAACATTGCGTTTATGAGAATAATAATAGAATATTTTTAGTCATCTGCTACCCTGGGAAAGGTTTAAAATTCAAAAGCCGAGTGATCGCGTTGAAATTTACAATAAATTGTTAAAAGTTAAACGGTTTAGAATGTTTAACAAAACGCCATTGTCAGTGTTATTCAATGGTTTTATTAGGCAACCTGTCAAAATCTGACCTTTTCTTAAACATTCTAAACCGTTGTTAACTTTTAACAATTGCTAAGTGCATTGCTACATTTAACAACGAGATCATCACTCGGCCGTCAATGTTTTTTTTTCTGAGGCTGGAAATTTGTAATTTAGGAAATAATTTGTAAAGTCTTTACTTAATTAAGAACTTCTTTCTCTTTTGCTTTTTATTTGTAAATTGTGCCGTCTGCAAGAAAAAAAATATTACGTGCCCGCAATACGATGCAATGGAAAAAGCGTTGAGAATTGCAGATTTCAACTATTTCGCAGGGTAGCAGTTAATTACAAATATTGCTGTAAGAAATTCTTGTAAAACATAAACATCTATTCCAAATGTCACATTTATAAAATATTTTTTTTCTGAAAATTATTCCGCCCTGTAGTTTAACAAGGTACGACATACGTTTATAGGAACTTTTTTTTTGTATTTTCATCCAAGGAGTCCCTTTGTGAAGTTTTTCGCAATATTTAAGAAACACCCTCAATATTTCGATACAAATTCAGATAATTATTTTCAGGGAAAACCACTAGGTACGCCGTGAATTATTTATAATTGGGCGTCATTTGACATAAAACGTATTTATACAGGGTGATTCGGGTTGCAAATATAAAGATATTTACAATCTTTTTACATAGGATACCCTGTATATTTTTGATTTTTGGAATTTTACTAAACATTCTAAGAATCATTCATGTAACATACCCTATAGCTAAATATATTTATTTTTAAAATATGAATATATAAAAATTGAAAATGTATTATTTTGTAAAATATGAATGGCACTTATAACTTTAAAAAAGAAGTTTATATTGGTGGCCATTTTCAATCTGGCAATATCCTAAATGATAAACAAATTTCCGCTAAACGTTATTTATAATTTCGAGTGCAATTTAATAAATAAATATTGACTATACGCTAATCATTTATTAATAGGTTTTACAGACTGACTGTGGCTAAATCCAGTAATTTTTGTTATCTTGATGACAGCTCACGAAGAATTAACCTAAGTACAAAATAGTAAATCAATATATATATATATATATATATATATATATATATATTAAAATATATATATATATATATATATATATAATATATATATATATATATATATATATATATATATATTCTAAAACTTGACAATAATAACATAATCGCCAGTTTTAACGTGAAATCCCTGTAGGCGAAGCACTGCAACAGATACATGACAACGAAGATATTCCTATTTGTGTGACTAAACTTGCAAGACATTGCCTTAAAAATGCATACCTTAGGTTTGACTCCCAAATCTACCTCCAAACAGATCTTTCAACGGGATCTTCCCTCTCGCCAGAAGTAGCCAACATGTTCATGATCTACTTTGAGAAGAAAGCTGTGGCTCAGATACTGGGTTGACGTATTTGTCGTATGGCCTTTCGAAGAGGAAACTAGATAGGAAACTAGCCTTCCTAGATCATTAGAATTCCATACACCAGAGGATCCAGTTTATAGTGAAGTTCGAAAAAAACAATCGACTACCATTTCTGGATGTACCCGTCACTAAGACCCAAAATGGCGAGTTACAACAAACTCTGTATAGTAAATCCACCCACACTAACAGGTACCTGAACGCCGATTCCCAACATCATCCATCGCAAATACAAGGAGTCGCCACTACATTAATTTCAAGATTAAGTTAACTGACTGACGACAACAACAGGGAGAAGAAACTTCATAATATTACAAATGTTTTCAAACAAAATGGCTATAAATCACTTATGATAAGAAAAGCTGTGAATCAACAAATACATGTCTAGCCAAAGAAACAAAAGCCCTTAGAAAACAAAGAGAGAGCCACAATTCTTTACATCAAAGGCACCACGGACAAAATAGGAAGACTTCTGCCAAACATAATATTTCTACAGCCTACAATCTCAACATAATACCTATTTCTGCCTAACACCCACCTACCTAATAGACTAAAGAAAATTTAATACGTCAAAATCTCAAAAACTATAAAATCTTCAAGAAATTGTATAAAACAATTATTATGTATTTATACGAAACCTCTTTATTTAGGTTATAAAATCTTTTTGCCTAAATACAATACTTTACGAGTTATAATAAAAAAATCGAAATCCAGATTTATACCTTAAAAAAATCCCGAAAATTTGATTTATTCATTATAACTCGTAAAGTATTGCATTTAGGCAAGAAAATTATATTACCTAAATTAAAGGTTCCGCAAAAATACATGATTATTGTCATATAAAATTTCTTGAAGGTTTTAAAGTTTTTGAGATATTGACGTATAAAATTTTCTTTGGCCTAAATTTTAGGTAAGAAACAAGATATCGAGAAACGGTTTATGCAAGCTTGTTTAGGCATTATTTAGCTACTCTTTCGTAAAATTAAGTTACATCATGCATTTAATTTTTTTAAGAAAATTAACCATTTCTGTCGAAATATCGAAAAAGGCCCTCTAGCGGCGACATGTGAAACTAACAAAACTTCAAATATTATAACATTTATAGCTCAAGAATAGCTCTTGTCAACTAGCCTAAGCTTGTTTAAATTGGCTTAACCGTTTTGAAGATAAAAAGTGGTTTTTACGAAAACCTTAAAATATCCTCCACCACTTTATTTTTAGAGATACAGCAAAAAATGTCAAACAAAAAAGGTTCAAATTATGCTCGACTTTAAGATCAGGTATTTTTTGTTCACTTTTTAGATTAAAGGTTGCAGTTACGCTCCCCAGCGGCCATTTTAGAAACTTGAAAATAATTTTCAGCTATTTCTCTCGGCCACTTTTTTTAAAATAAACTACTTAAAACAATTATCGCATATTTTGAAAACATCGTGTAAAATATCTGGTGCATAAAATTGGTAAACTAAAATATTAGTACTGAATATATTATAGATATTTTTTATCCCAAATTTCGCAGATATGCGGATTTTGATGTTCACATTTTTTTATTTAATTTTTTTTCGTCCAACAGCCAAATGCGATGGTGTTTACTTATCAGCCGCACGACTCTTTGGTCAGTTAACCATAAAGTGTCGCAAGAAATTGATAATTGGTGGAAATTTAAAATATGAACAATAATAATGGACATGCTACTAGGCATATAACAGATGCCGAGGCGCATACGATCGTTACCCTGTATATTGAGGGATCCAATCAAATACGAATTGCACAGATTTTAAATGTTACTCAATCGTCGATAAGTAGAGTGCTAAGGCGCTATAGGGAAACTGGGGCTATCTCAAGACGTCCTGGCCAAGGTCGTCATAGGGCCACTACTGCAGCACAAGATCGATTTTTATATTTGCAAACTTTAAGAAACCGTACAACTACAGCTAGGAATTTGCAAAATCAACTTAGGAGAACTTACCAAGTTAGTGTGAGTGATCAGACCATTAGGAATCGATTAAGAGACCATGAGTTGAGGCCAAGACGGGCAGCAACGGGACCACGCCTTAGCAGGCAGCAGCGTGTGAACAGATTATCTTTCGCCAGAGACCACCTTAACTGGAGAGAAGATGACTGGAGCACGGTATTGTTCATGGACGAGTCCAGATTCACTCTATTAACAAATGATCGTCGAGTTCGAGTGTATAGAAGACCCGAAAAACGATTTGTACAGGGCAACATTCGTCAACTGAATGCATATGGTGGAGGAGGCATAATGGTTTGGGAGGAATAAACTTTCACGGACGCACCGATCTCCATATTGTACAACATGGCAATTTGATTTGGCAATGGCAATTGAATTTGAATGCTGATAGGTACATAGCAGACATCCTTCAGAAGTATGTGCTTCCTTTTGCCCCATTTGTAGGTGATAACTTTATATTAATGCACGACAATGCTTGTCCACACACAGCGCGTATGATGACAAGGTTCTTACAGGATACCGGTACTGATGTTATGGATTTGCCAGCGAGGTCGCCCGACCTTAACCCAATAGAGCACATGTGGGATACACTTGGAAAAGCCGTTAGAGGGCGATTAAATCTACCAAAAACTTTGAGACAATTGTGAAGCTCTTATAGAGGAATGGAATTTCCGAACAATATATCCAGAACTTAATTTTAAGTATGGAAAGACGTTGCAGGGCAGTTATAAGAGCAAGGGGTGGTAATACTCAATATTAATTTATGTTTTGTAGTATATGATTTGTTGTGGCTAGAAGGTAATTTAATTTTTTAACATTATTATTATAAATAAAATTATTATAGAAAATATTAATTTGATTTATTTTCTTACACTTTATGATAATATAGAAAATCTTTATAAAATTTCTTTGAAATATGTTTGTATTCTAGAAAAAATATTTATATCAAAATTATTTTAAACTGTGGAAAAAGTATGCTCATTCTAGAAAATATGCGTTAATTGTTTTGAGTAGCGTATTTTTCCCCAACGCTGTGCGATAAACATTTTCTGAAATACAGCCGGCGTCCTTTCTTTTTTGGACACCCAATACAAGTGATAATAATTAAAAAAACTCATATGTTCTTATTCAATTCTCCTTTGTTTTCAAATTATAGCGTAATTAAAATGTTTTAAATAGTTTACCGCTTCTTATCACAAATGCTGTAGGTACCAATTGTTTGGTATGTTTTGTTGTTCTGACATGTGTAAGTGTCAGTGTCAGTATGTTAATCATGTTTATCATGGTAATTTAGGAAAATATGTTTTGTTTTTATAAATACGCTATATTTTGATAACAAATGAGTATCGTATAAGAACATACGGGTTTTTAAAATTATTTTTACGTGTACAATGCACATCTGGAGATTGGTTCGTTCCTCCCCCCGTAATACTTTAATAACCTAAAGATTTTTCATATAAATCTCTTATAAATGTGCATTTAAATGTTCCAGCTCCGGTGGCCGACTGAAGAAGTACGTAGAAATATGTTACTAGTCACAAATATTTTTAAGGCCGCGATGGGAGATTCAGTGGTTAAGACTTTTTATAAAAGAAACTATTATCTTTGCTGCTCTGAAACACAAGGTCTGGTTAGCGGTCTAATGAATGACCATGGGCGAAAAGCACGGGCTACCATGTAGGGTCTGGATTCCACGTAGGTATCATATTGATGACATTACCCAGATGATAATAAAAGGGGAATAGTTTGATAGTAGTAATCATTTCTATTATATCCGAAGTCACACTACCGCGTCGTCTAAAAGGTACTGTGAAATACAGTATCTGCATGTTCCGGTACTTGGATATCGTTAATGACTGGGGAAAAATAGGTTACACATCTAAAAACCACGGTAATTCGCTTCACATAAACCTTTGTGGTTATCAGAGATAAAGACCTTAAAACTTTTCTTCTACATTCTTTTACTTTCTTTTTTTAAACAGCATTAATTAAAATCTTTCTAGAAATTATTTATCTACATTTTTAAACTAATATTTTTTTCGCAACAATATTTAAATAAATGTAAGTTATAGTTTAAGTTATAAAATTATTGCTTGTTTTGAAATACTTATAACGTACCATTTAAATTTAAACCTAGAAATTGGTAACCCAATTAAAAAAAAAATGGAAATCAAACTTACAGTTTAATATTTGTAACACTCCATAGGATAGTAAAATCCTTTTAAAAAGTTTAATAAAAAAAAACTCATTTAAAAAATATTTATAACTCTGAATAATATAAACGTTTTAGACGCCCAAAAAAGTTTAAATCATTTAATAGTACCAAAAATAATATAAAACAAAATTTTATTTTAGAGGAATTTTGATTTATTAACACATTTTTACTATAAACCTATAAATTGTTGTTTTCAAACCCTCAAATAAAATAAAAAATAAACACCTGCCTTTCAAATCTCTAAATTGTGTTAAAACGAGTGAAGAAATAAAAATAATTCATCCTGTCAAAATATTTACTTTTCCTTACGTGAAAATAACGTTACTTCTCATAGCGGTTTATGTATATCTTGATACGAATCACCACAAAATATAGCCTTCGATAAAATGGGCGTATTTCGGAAGTCGTCGCTACGATGACGTTATTAAGTTGCGCCACGGCGCCATCAAAAAGGAGGCAGCGAGACGCCACTTGAGGCATTTATATTCTTTTCATTCGTAAAACCCACAGAAACTTTGTATCTAATTCAGCTTTATTTAGCATTTTTGTTGGCGTGTTACCCTTTTTGATATAAACGTAAATTTAAAATGATATAATCTAAATTTTTAAAACCACGAAACAACTGGAAACGTTGGCTGGAAAAAGGACAATTCACTTAAAATTTATGGCAAGTGTCACTATATACGGCACATTTTAAACAACAGGTTAAGAATTTAATTTTGAAGAAACTAAAAGGTAAAAAATTTCTTTATTAAATACAGGGTGTTAATAAAGTATGTGGCCAAATTTCAGGGGGATATTCCTTACCCTATTTTAAGACAAAAAGTTCATATAAACATATGTCCTAAACAGCTTTGTTTTCTTGATACAGGGTGTAAAAATATTTAAAAAATTACAGTTTTTCTTAAATAACTAAACGACGCAAATTAGAATGACGTTAAAATTTGGTGACAGTTTTAAGTGTGTAGGAATATTTTAGGCTAAAGTTTTTTTCTCTCATTTTACCAGTGGCGTGCACGGGGGTAACGCTCGAGCTTTAATTTAAAAAAAAATCTAGTAACACACTATTTTTTTTTTAATTTGACCTGATTTTAAGACTAACCAATTAAAACTAAACGAAAGTCATCTTCACTTTTTGCCCTAAGAATAACCGTTTTCGAGAAAATTTAAAAAATAATAAAGATTGCTTTTTGGTAGTTCTATGGATTTCCTTTTTATAAAATCATTAGTTAACCAAACTTAAACACAAAGGGGGTGAAATCTTTTTAGTTACTTAACAACAAATAATTATTTTTATTGAAAAACTATATAAGTAACACTAAACTTATATTAGTTTAAATAATAAACAATAAATTAAAAAACACACAAAGTCGAAGTCTCAAACATTAAAAAAGGTCATGAGATATGGACAATTTCTTTATTCTTATAATAGTAGCTGAAAATGACCACCCTCAACTTCAATCCAAGCATTAACTCGTCTCAATGTCGATTCCCGAACACGCTGAAATATCCGTTGTCTTAATTCTTCTTCGACGTTGACTGGAGTTTTATAAACGAGGGATTTTAAATGTCCCCATAGAAAAAAATCTAAGGGATTTAAATCCGGTGACCTAGGTGGCCATGGCTGTGGACCCCCGCGACCGATCCAGCGTTCTTCATAAGTTGCATCCAGAAATTGACGTGCTACTATAGTATAAAGTGAGGTGGGGCCCCATCGTGCATGAACCACATTAGTCTTCTTTCTGCCAGTGGTACATCTTCTAATAGTCCAGGTAACACGAATTTCAAAAAATTACGATACTCCTGACCATTTAATCTCGGGGAAAAAAATAAGGTCCAATAATGAAATCACCTACCATACCAACCCAAACATTTACGAAAAACTGATTGTTGTGAAAGTTCATAATTGCATTTCGGGAAAAACACGCTTTATCGGTAACTAAAATTTGGGATAGAAATCTCGAAGATACTACCACTTGTTGCAAAATCTAAGTACAATAAGCAACTCGCTGGGGAAAATCGGCAGGTAATAACGCTTGAACACGCTGTATGTTGTAAGGATACAGCTAATAATCCCTTAAAATTGGCCATACAGTAACGTGAGTAGTGTTTAATTGCTGTGCAATTTTGCGTGTACTTGTCTCGGGACTATGCTTAATTTCATGTAAAACTGCTTCCTTTATCTCCACTGTTCTAACTGTTGCAAGTCTCCCAATAACAGCAGCCGACCTATTAAAAGTGCCTGATTCGCACAGCCTTTTATGTATTCTTACAAATATTTGCCCATTGGGTGCAAGGCGATGAGGGTACCTATCTTGATTAATGCGTCTAGCCGCTCTTGAATTTCCTTGGGCCATTCCATAAACAAAATGCATATCGGCCTTTTCTGTGTTTGCAAATTGAACCAATTTATAAAATTAGTAACTAATTTTACAGCTTAAACTCGTAAAAACACTTTAAATTACGATCTTATAACATTAAACCGTACTCACTGTTTAAAGTTATGGCGGCTGTCAAATTTCTTTAAAGAATTGTTTTTCCGTCCATGGCACTCTTTTTATTTTTTTTTCCTTTGAAACGATTGCAGTATTAATGCTACGCATACCTAATTTTTTAATTTTTCTCGAAAACAGTTAATCTGAGGGAAAAAAGTGAGGAGATGACTTTTGTGTAGTTTTAATTGGTTAGTCTTAAAATCAAATCAAATTAAAAAAAATAGTTTGTTACTAATTTTTTTTTAAATTAAAGCTCGAGCGTTACCCCTGTGCATGCCACTGGAAAAAGAGAAAAACTTCAGCCCAAATTTCCTTTTACACACTTAAATGTATAAACAACTCATTTTTAAATTTGGGGATTAAATTGTTTAGGAAAACCCCTTTTTTTTTAATATTTTAACACTTTGTATACCATATACTGGTAAATTTCTATATAGCAATTTAAACCCTTTCTAATAATTGCTACACTATATTTGCTAAAACCCCGGTCTATATATATATATATATATATATATATATATATATATATATATATATATATTATAATGAAGAAAAAATTAGCCCAAAAATTTCCTTTTCACTTTAAAAAACCAAATTTGGTTTTTTTTGCCCCCTTAAAAAGGGAAAAAAAAAAAACCAAAAACCCAAACTGGTTTTTTATAGAACCATAAAAATATATATATATATATATATATATATATATATATATATATATAAGGTATATATAATATAAAAAAAAAAATATATATTAATATATATATATATATATATATATATATATATATATATATATATATATATATATATATATATATATATATATATATATAAATATGTTTATTCTTTTTAATATTAATGGGGGCTAATTTTTAAAAGCTGAAATATATAATGTTTTAACGAAAAAACTTATTTGAGTCAATTTAACTCAACTTAAGCTCAGGACTGTATCTAGGTAAGGCCGCGCCTTTGGCGGGGCTTAACATTTAAGAGTCTATGACACATTAAAATAAAATTATTTTTTTATTTTTTCTAAGCAATTAGTAGTAAAAACAATTAGATCAGCCTTCAACTTATAAAATACCAATTTATCCGCAGTCTAAATATTTAAAACATTACATTTTTGCTGTAGGTATCAGGATAAGTTGATATTTTAATAATAACTCATACATTTCCCTTTTAATATATTTTTTAAAAAATTAATTGTATAAAAATTTAACGACATTTTTAGTGGTCGAGAGTTTATTTGAAAACTCAAAAAATCATTTAAACAAAACACGTATTTTAACTTTCCACTGTTTCTATCTTTAATAATATTCATGCTATCAAGTTAATTTTTTAGATTAAAGTAGATTATTGGGCCAGCGCTTCAAACAACGTCCCACTTGAAGCTGATATTTTTTTGTTAAATTTTTAAAATAGTACGAAACTCAAAAATTGTTATTTTTAGTAGCGTAATTTTAGGCAATCGAGAAAAAAAAGTTTATTATTGAAAATTTATACATACATGCTGCGTACAAATAGTTAATGTTTAAAAAGTTTTAAAACAAAATTTTTTAGATTCCTATAGTATTGAGTCAGTAATAGATGGCTTTTTTTTAACGGCCAAAGTCATATTTTTGCGCGCTTATTTAAGGAGCCGGTTTAATTACAAAGATCTTACGGTCCGGTGGAAGTGTAGTAGGTAAGTTGTAAAGTTGTATCAACAGGTTTAAACCTTCAGATCTAGCACGTTTAAGTTATTGTGAAAAGAAAATGCTAAATATCCAAAACAGGGTAAAATTTTAAACCCACACAAAATATCAATCATTGTTATTAAATACCCACCTAATAAGTAGGGTTTATTCAATTTTTTATTGGCTGAAAGAAAACCAATCTACGGATTCGTTATTTTTTTGATTATACATTCAAAAACTTCATAATATTTTTTTTTAAACATTTTAGCAACAAAATTCAGGATGCGAAGTCCTTTAATTGGGATTTATAAATATAGTAATATAACATTAATATAAACTGTAGGCTTCGTTAAAGGTCTCTTTTAAACAGAAATTATATAATTATTTTTCCATATAAAGAGATGACATACAGTTATTTTTGACATAGTTCAATGCTATTTGAATAAGCAATGCCGGCCAGACTTTTTGTAAGACTCGTATTATTCAAGGTTGTTTTTATATAAAAACTAACTGCAGAACTAATAAAATGTAAACAACTCAAACTATGATCTTAGTTCCGGCTTAGTCTGCCAGAAGTTTCCTCGTTAAATTGCATTTTTTATTATAAAATGCGCTGTTCTGTCGGTCATGATTAGTGCTGGTTAGTTAAAGGCTTTTATTTTCTTAATTATATTTGTAACTGGCTTGAAATTCCCAAATATTTCGGATTATTGAAAATTATCCGGCGGAAAACGGCAAAGTTTTATTATAAATTATAATATTTCCGTTTAGCAACACTGTAAACGTCTGAAGCTGATGCATGAATTTATTACATGAAAATCAAAAATAGTTAAAACAAATGTCAAATACCGGTCAATTCAATTCTTTTGAGAATTTTTATTGCGCTTTTTCAAGTGAAAAACCACAATTCATCCGCAATTTTTTTTGCCTTAACACAATACTTAAAGAATATTTTACATTGCAAATTTAAAAAATCGTCCAATTCCTCGTGGTGATTCTTTTATTAGACCCCAAAAATGTAATATGGGTAGAAGCTATTTTTTTAGATAGCTTCATTAGGTGCGTATCTTTACGCAACCTAACCATTTCTGCCTTAAAATCTTTAATAATGATATTGCAGAACCAGAATTTACACTCCTGCAACATTTTAGTTCTTTTTCAACACAAGTACATGTTGAAATTCAATTCCTTGTTGGGATTATAAAGTTACATTGCACTACGTATTATGGCAGCAAGCTCTTAATAAAGTTTGAATTTGACATTTCTGGAAGCAAAAGATCTGTATCTGAACATCACACCAATACCGCAGAAAAGGTGGTATTTCCACTTTGTGAAAGATTTATGTTTCTTTCAGAGATGTAGTGGCTGTAACATAATTTATGATATTTCTCATCAAACAAATAAATCTACAGCCACGTAACTTAGATATCAAGCATTAATGTCGTTTCTATCCCGGCGCTTTATTACTTTTGACAGGTGCTTCTTATACTACCTTAAAAGGTTCAGTACTATGTAAAAAATAAACACTTAAACAGGATTTATAAGGATAAAATTGAAATTCGTATTTTGTTTCAGTACAAAAATATAAACTATCATAAAGGTATCTTAACTATACTATGTGAAGGTACCTAATAATATTTAAATTACTTGTTTAAACAGATTTTATATAACTTTTCTTCTTTTTATTTTCGAATGGAATAATATTGACCAAAAAAACACATTTTTTCTAATATTAAAAACTAGCGCATTTAAGTTTAGCGCCTACAATACTACAGCTGATCAAAAGTGGCGTTAAATGTCTGATTGCAAATTATGATAGTTTTGAGAATCTGTGTGAAACACATTCTTGTCTTTATGATATTTATTTTATTTAATTTTGCCATTTCTAAAATATTTCATTTTTTGTTTACAATTTTTTTCGCTAGATTGTCCTGCCTTTTTCAGTACCCTAATTCTCTGTAATGATAACAACCCTGTACGTCTCTAGGTCATGTTCAACTCTTTGGGCCTGTGACCTAAAAATTGGGTTATTATTGTTTTTTTAATAAGTAATTTTTTTCGCGGATCGAAAATGTTGTTCCAGACTAGTAAATTTCCGGTGACCAATACTTTGTGCCATGGTGGTCGCCCGACCAGCGGCTGAGAATATCTTCTCTTGTTCTTAGGTCCCTTGTAAAACAGATTTGTATCCATCATACACAATTTTCACAAATAATCGGGTTCCATTGTTTTAAAATTTCCTTTAAAATACACACAGCAACACCTAGAAATTTACAAACCGACCACTACTAATGTATTATTTTTAACTACGCAACGCTATCCGCACAGGCTATTGTCCCGATAATACTTTTTTACATCTGAAAAAATCGCTGTTGCCAAACGATACGCCTTAGGAAAATTCTTTTCAAAACTTTTTGGTATTATTTGCCATATATTTTCTGCTGATGAACATATTTTCAAAATTAAAAAGTTTATCGATTGGTGAAAATTTCAATACCAAAATATTATTTTGGGTTTATATGATTTTTAGAGAATGAGCTAAATTGGGAGGCTCAAACTGTTTATAAGGTTGGGTGCGCTACAGTGTGGGCTTGACTCTGACACAAAATTCTGTATCTTGATATTTAAAAAGTTATGGGCGGTGGAACAAAAATAACCACCTTCATAAGCAAAAAATCACTTTATTAATTTAGAAAGTTCTATGACCACAAAAATGTCGTAAAAATACATTTCCATGTGCCCGGTGACATACTCAAAGAAACCTAACAGGTTTGGATCCTCTCGTCTCACGCCCAAAAAAACCGACACGATGTAGACTTTACGAACGTCTGCCATAAGCATTCAAGCCGGAAAATTTGTCATAAAATCGTTCTTGTTGTTTTTTATTTATTCTTGTCAGTTTATCAATAAAAATTAATAATAACAATATGACTATTTATTGGACAACTGATGAAAAATACTTTTCATGGTCGATTTCTCTTGTTCCCCTTATAGTTGCGAGGCCCTTGGAGGGCGCCCATGTCACCACCTGCCTAAATACGGTCGTCCTGTTAAATAGCTAGTTTCTCAGCGGTCAGTTGACAGTTTTTACCCCAAAAAATAAGAAGTCGTGTTTACTGTTATACCTATTATTAGTTTTTGTGGTAGACCCAAGCATTAGTTATTTATCTAACGCGTCATTTTAGAGTGAAGTAATGTCACTATCAAAACAATTTAGTAAACAAAACTGATATTTTTATTTTTGTTTTCCATGGCAACCACTATTTTAGCGAATACTCTGTTTGGCGTTTATATATATATATATATATATATATATATATATATATATATATATATATATATATATATATATATATATAATTATATATATATATATATATATATATATATATATATATATATATATATATTTATATATATATATATATATATATATATATATATATAATATATTATATATATATATATATATAATATATATATATTTTAATATATATATAAAAATATATATATATATATATATATATATATATATATATATATATAAAATATATATATATATATTTCGTAAAAATTAAACTTTATAACGGATAAGGGAATAGCAATCTTAAAATTATCTTTTTCTAAAATAAATCTCCTCCCTTTTACGTTTTTTTCCGAGAAGTAAAACTATTTACCTTGAAAAATTATAAAAATGCTTTTTTTTCCCATCAATAAATGAGCTCCTTTGGGTGAAATTAAATTTCTAAATTACGCTCAAGTAAAGTCCATTCGGGATACATCCCATTCCAAAAACCTTTTATTACTTTTTGGTAACAAAAAAATATGTGTTCTCTAGAAAAATCTAATTTCCCATTTTCTTTGTACCTAAAAACAACAAAGAAAAACTTTGTAATATAAGTTTTCTAAGAAAAATATATATGTATAGTTCTGAAAACAATATCCTAAAAACTTTGGGAGCTAATATAATGCAACCCACAAAAAAATTCAGGACGACAAATAATGGTAATAAAGAGAACTTTTTACTAAATAACTTGAAATGTGTTGTAACAAAAGGTTCATGTTACTGAGAGCTTAAGGTTAAAAGCAAAATTGCAAAGACCTACTAAGAAAGTTGTAGCAAAAATTACGTTTACGTTTAATTTTGGTACTGTGTTTCAAAAGAAAGGCACATTATAACAAGTAATAATATTATTCCTATATTTAAATTAACATAATAACAAAAATGTATGAAATAAATAAAAATAACACAAATGAATAAAATACATAGCAATAACAAAAAACCTCAACTAAACAGACAAGACTAAAACCTTTGAACTAAAGGCTATATTGAATTATTTTTAATTTTTTCCAAACGCGGCATTTTCAGACATAAAAAAAAAATTTAAGGGTTCTATGTTTGGTATCAATCATCAACTGGCCCGTTTATTTTTTTTTTTAAATTTGTATAAAAATTTTCAACACTCCTATGGCTTATTGTGTTTCCCCGCTTTTTTTTTATGTCCGGGTTCCCCTTTTAAAACCCCGGCTCAGTCTACCAAGATGTCCATCCAAAACGGGGGTCGCCTGTATGCCCAAAGTATCCGTTCCCTTTTTCGTAATGCCTGCATGTTGTGGGGCCGTTATGTACATGTTAGATGACAGTTGCCTGTTAAATGTTCTACTACTTGTCTTAACTGAGTACGCCTCAGAAGGAGGAGCCCAGCTGTTTGTTTCTTGGAAGGGTTGCCAAACGTTGCATTTGCATGTCTTTGACCAGGTGATGCGTGCCAATGATACAAATGTTTTTGGGATCCTCTATCTATTGTTGTTTTTATCGCGTTTAGATAATCCAAGGACTGGCTCTGGCCTATTAAACTTTCTAGATAAGCCGGCTGTTGCTAGTTCTGCTTTTTTATTATCTTCTATATCCGTGTGTCCAGAAACCCAAAAAGGAGTTATCCTTTTGGGCCCTGAAGGTAAGTTTTTTTTTGGGTGGGGTTCAGGCATTTTTTTTTCCCATTTAATATAAACGTTTGGGGAATTTTTGGGTTTAGGCACCCCGACCATTTTGAAAAGGAAAAGGCCTTTTTTATATTTTTTGGTTGTAATCCCCCTCATTTACATTCTCTTAAACACATACTGGGATAGCATAGATTTCCGCCTAATATACTGTGACTTGCTTTTCTAATGGAAAGCTGTAAGTCACTTTGGGCCTTACTCCAAAGACACCAGCACCCGATCCATTATCTGTCTTTAAGCCAGGCCTCTAGAAAATGATGGAGGAGTTTCCGTTGCTCATGTGTCAGGATCGCAGTGGACATTATATGGTTTGTCAAGGTTTTAGACAGCTGTCATGTAATCTAATCTTTTTTCAAAGAGCTCTTTGTCGATAATATCACCCGTTACCCTTAAATGACCAATATTTTCAAGGATTTTGTTTCCAGGTCCTGTAATTTTTCATACTGTAGGTGCTGCTGATAACCTCCGTTTTGACAAAAATGTCCAGAGAAGTTAGACCCAGGATAGTTTCCATAAAGCCATAGGGGGCTTCCCCAAAACCCGGGGTTGTGCACACAATGCAGTTTTTGGGGCAAGATTTTTATCTCATGCTGCCATTTTTTTTATATTTTAGTGAAAATTGACACTGTTAACAAACAATGCTCTCTCATATGATTCATAAGGCCCACATTTTTGTTTTGTTCATATTCATTGCTATCTGTTGGTTCCCTATATTACTTCTCTTTGTAAATGGCAGTATTCCCGCTCGAGGGATCCTCACCTTTACGAAGGATACAGGTGGTAAGCGGGCTTGCGTGTTCCAATGATCCTTAGAGTTAGACCGGCAGAGCCACCCATGCGAAAAGGTTTAAGAAGAGGAATCAATCTAAGAAGGATGCAAACCTCAACTCAGTGGCGCTATGCGACCTGTACCGAAAAATGGATGGCAACGGGGTCAAAAGATGTCGTAAACGGAACCTCTGGGATACAGGGCGACCATTTAGAATAGCCAGTCTTACGCCTGTGCAGGGGCACCGCAGGCGCTGACCACCCCTTCCATACTACTTGTGGGATCAATATGAATGACCAAAATAATAAATCCGCTACGATGCCAGTACGGAAGATTAGGCTACTGCAAATCAACCTGCAGCATAGCAAGGCAGCAACAGAATTCCTTGCTAACGCTATGAGGAACTTTGGCCTGACCCTCATACAGGAATCCTGGGTCTACGGAGGAAAGGTAAGGGGTTTAGGGGACGTGAAAGGAGAACTGATATACAGTAAAACTTTCGAAGTTCCTAAAACGTGCATAATAGTAAAAAAAAAGATACCACCGATAACATAATTCTGTTTCAGAGACCTAGTAGCTGTTTAAATTAGGTCGGGAAATAGGGCTATGCCAGAGGAATTAATTTTTGGATTGGCATATCTACTCTTTGATGACCCTGACCTACCACCAACCAAGGAGATGGACGACCTGCTAAAAAGCTGTAGAGGAAATGGATCTCAGCTCATCCTAGGATGCGATGCAAATGTACACTACCACATCACCTGGGAAAGCACAAACACAAATCAAAGAGGTGGGTCTTTATTATAATTAATTATGGCAAACAATTTGGAAATATTAAATGAGAAAACCAAACCCTGTATGATAGTAACGAAAAGAGCTACTGAATATACACAGCAAAACCCAAAAGAAAGTACATATCAAAGTTATATTTTTTCTTATGGAACACCCCATATTTTTTTATATTTTTAGATACTATAGACCAAATAGAAGTGAGCTATTGTTATATTTTCTATACCTAAAACTGACCGTTTCTGAGAAATTTAGAGAAATTTAAAATACAGACCATAATTTAAAAATTGTTAACACCCTTGAACATATAGCGAGCTGTTGTAATAAATTTTTGCTTAGCTCAAGGTTTAAGTAACTATCACATAAAAAGTTTTGCCTTAACTTATATATACGAGGTTTGTTTGAAAATGCTTGAAAATATGACAATTTTATTATAACTTCCTTGTTAAATAGAACACCCTGTATTTAGTGACCTATTTTAACGCGAAACTAAATTTCCTTTAAAACCATATTAGGGTTTCCTATATCTATCTCTTCTGACTTATCATTTATCTTTAAAATGGAACACCCTGTATTGTAATTAAAAATCTTTTATTAGGGATTACGTAGTTTCGTTAAAAAGCACAAGTTTAAATTTTGAAAATAGGATTCTCGCTAAAGTGCAGGCAAAAGTAATAACTCCAATTTATTGTCATTTCCAAATATTAAAGCTACTTAAAAATGAGGATCGAAATTATAGTAGAAGGCCCACCTGTCCTAATTGTTGAGACGAAATATGGTTAAATCTGCTCCTTGTTTCTTAGCAAATGTATCAGACTAATTTTTCATAACAACGGATTATTTAACAGACATATCTTTTTACTACTACAGTGACGAAAATCCTAATTTTTAGAACCCTTTGATCACCACACAGATGGTCTGTTAACGTGTGGGGAGGAATAATTGGAATACGAGTAGTTTTATTTTACCATAAGGCTGATACATTTGCTGAAACAAGGGCAATTCATCATATTTCTCTTAACAATTGGGACAGGTGTGCCTCTACTATATTTCGATCCTCAATTTTAAGAATGCTTTAATATTTTTGGAAATACAATAATGAGTTATTACTTTTGCCTGCATTTTACTAGATACATCTTACTTTTAAAAATTTAAACTTGTGCTTTAGCGAATATACGTGATCCTTAATAAAAAATTTTTAATTACAATACAGGGAAGTCCATTTTAAGATAAATGATAAGTCAAATATAAAAATGCCTTTTGCATAAAAAGCAGAAGAGATAGGTATAGAAACCCTTATATGGTTTTAAAGGGAATTTAGTTCCGCGTCAAAATAGCCATAATACAGGGTGTTCTATTTAACTTAAGGAAGTTATTTAATAAAATGTGTGTTCAAACTTTTGAGGGATTTTTTTCAACACTCTGTATAATATTAAGATTAAACTTTATGTAATACTTAACTTAAACCTTGGAGCTAAGCAATAAATTTAATTACGAGCAGCTCGTTATATGTTACAGGATGTAAACAATTTTGAAATATGCTCCTTATGGACCCACATGTGACCGTGCTAAAAGTTTTTCCCCAACTAGTTTCATTTCTCGTAGAAAAACGGAGGCGAAGTGGGCCACCCTGTATATATAAATATATATATATATATATATATATATATATATATATATATATATATATATATATATATATATATATATATATATATATATATATATATATATATATATATATATATTATAATAACACCCAAAATCTTGACCTCATTGTCCTTTTTATTTGTTAATTGTTACACAACGTTTCGGTTAGTGATGTATCTCCAATTTTTTTAAGTGATAACTGGTAACTGATCACTAACCGAAACGTTGTGTAACAATTAAACAAAATAAAGACAATGGAAGTCCAAGATTTTAGTGTTATTGAAACCATTACATTGTCTAAATACTTTAAAGAAACATATATATATATATATATATATATATATATATATATATATATATATATATATATATATATATATATATATATATATATATATATATATATATATATATATATATATATATATATATATATATATATATATATATATATATATATATATAAATATATATATATATATATATATATATATATATATATATATATATATATATATATATATATATATATATATATATATATATATATATATATATATATATATATATATATATATATATATAAATATAAATAAAAAATATAAATTAAAATAAATAAATTTAAAAATAATTATTAAAAAAATAAAAATAAAATAATATAATAATATATATTAAAAAAAATTATTTTTAAAATAAATTTTAAAATAAATATTTAAAATTTAAAAAAATTAAAATAAAAAAATAAAGAAAATACCACACGGCAACATCGGATAGGGAATTATACAAGAAAGTTCTTACCGAATACAACAAAGCATTAAGGAAAGCTAAAAGAGATTGACGGAAAAGGCACTGTGAGGAAATCAAAGGAACTCACGAGGCAGTCAGACTCCATAAGATTTTTTTAAAGGAGCCTCAATCACAAATATTTACTTTATAGAATCTCACAGGGGATCACACAAGAACCTTAAATCAGACCATTAGAGAATTACTCTAAGTACAATTTTCGGGATGCAAAATAACCAACATGTCACTGGAGGACTGCAAAAATTCAGACCTGGGAACCTCAGGATACTGCTCCAGGGAGGACTGGCAGGTAGCCCAATCAATTATGAACGTAGATAAAATTAAATGTGCGGTAAACTCATTTGAACCGTATAAATCACCAGGAAGGGATGGCATTTATCCAGTAATGCTTCAGAAAGGTCCAAAGCTCTAACTAGATAGACTGTGTCTACTTATAAGAGTCAGCCTATCTCTGGACTGTATACCAATAACCTGGAAACTAATAAGAGTAGCAAACCTGGGAAAAACCGAACAGAATGGGGCAAAATCTTTAAGACCCATAAGTCTGATGTCTTTCGTAGACCCTTGAGAAGTTGCTAGATAGGCACATCAGGAAGACCGCACTTACGAACATATCTCTACACAAGGACATACGAGTTATATGCATACAAAGCAGGTTAGTCCACAGAAACCGCAATAGGTGAGTTTATGGATCAGTCCGAATATGCTGTTAAATACAAGGAGGTACTAACGTGTGCCTTCCTGGATATAAAAGGAGCGTTTGACAACACGTTCCCTACATCTACCTCAAGCACGTTGAGGTGCAAAGGGATCGACGTAACAAGCTGCAGGTGGATAGACTGCATGTTTAGGAGCAAATCAGTAGATACTTTAGTTCTTAAAGAAACTCGTGTAGCTGGGGTTAGGCGAGAATGTCCGCAGGGAAAAGTCCTTACTTACCTTGTCATGGACGACCTACTAAATATCCTACTACTGAAAGGGCACCAAACACTGGGCTATGCAGACGATCTCGTCATTATGGCTCAAAAAAATTAACAACACTCTTAGTTACCAGATAGACAAAAAAGGAGGGACTAAACATGGGCTCTTTTAAATCAGCCATGGTCGCCTTCACCAAAACAAGAAAACTAAGTGGCCTAGGACTCATGACATTGAGAGGTAAAACAATCAAGATTGTGGGAAGAGTAAAATACTTTTGTGTCATTGTAGACTCTAAACTTACCAAAAACTGCAAAAAAGAAAAAATAAAGCGGAGATGACCTTTATGTTAATTAGACGCGCACATGGAAAAACATTGGGCCTTAGCTTCATACGATCCGTTTTTTCAACGGGCCGGTTAATTGACGGTCCGGTAAATTGACGGAAATCGCAGAAACATATTTTTTTGCATACACACGTTCACATTTGTTAACGTCCTTTAAAAAAAGCGGTCCGCTACCGGTGCATCAACGGATGGTTTCATATCCCCCGATACCAGCCCGGTAAAACAACGGATTATTTGGTAAAAACAAATATTTTTATGGACGTTCATACGTCCGTGCGATTTTGTCCCGGTGAGAAATCTATCGCCAATTATGCACAGTCGTCTATATAAGCTTTCCGCAAGTTCGTTTCCGTATATAATAGTTGAGGGTGTAGACTTTTAACAAAATGGAAAAAGACATTGATGTAGAAAAGTTAATTACATTGATTGAAGAACATCCAGTTTAGTGGGACAAAACGTTGAATCTTTATAAAGATAGTTTCAAACCAAAGCTGCCTTGGAGATTTGTCGCGTTCTACGAGGATTTTGAAAATTTAGAAGACGCTAAAAAAAACGAATATGGTAAGTTGTTAACACTGTTTACTAGGATTGCGACATGCATATTTAAAAAAGTTACTCTCAATTCAGGGTTATTTTGACACCCACCTGCTGTTTTGACGTGTATTTTTTTTAATGAAAAAGGGGAACGCCCTATTTAAATAGCTAAATTTAAAGATCCGTTGTGTTATTTTCAAAATACAGGGTGAACAACTATACTACGGGGATTCGATATCTTTGTTGTTTTGAGGATTTGCTAGGTGAAGTGCTTTTAAAGGTATTATTTTTGTTTTTATATGTGAAAAATCTTAATAAAACGACCCTTAAATGAGTTAAAAATAGAGATCTTCCTTTAATGGCAATACGTAATAAACCCTACAACGTTTTCTTACCGCCTTTAATTATGGCTGCAGGTGGATGTCAAAATATAATAATAAAAGTAATAAATAATTAAAAAAAAAATTAACCCTATATTTAATTAAATTTTTGCAAATTGCCATGGTAAAGAACCTACATCACTTAGGAAGTAGTCAGCAAACTGATTTCGCACATCATTTGCTGACCGTCCTCCACGAATCCCATGTCCAATCTGTTCAATATTTTTAAGTCCGATCACTTCCAGTAGATCATCGAAGGCGTAGCCATCCTTTTGCCTTATAAAATTGAGCAATAGGCAACAGGCTTTAACTATTGCAATAGCAAAGTCATGCGAAACATTTAAAAGGCGGTGGAAAATCCGCCATTTATTCGATAATAATATTTCATTGGGCAAGAGTCTTTGGGAATCGCTAATAAATTTTGTTGCAATAAATTCCAAAATGATGTTTGCTTAAATATTGTGGAATCACAATCCTTTCCGTAAGACCCGATATTAACAAATGTAAATCGGTAGTCACTGTCTGCTATTGCCGGAAGGACAATTAAAAAATAATCTTTATAATTAAAAAACAAGGATCCACTATTTTCTGGTTTTACCATACGGATATGTTTTCCATGTACAGCTCCAATGCAGTTGGGGAAATTGGCTTATACTCGAATTTTTCAGCGATTGCTTTCCATTGATCTTCGGTGGGTAGGGGAAGAAACTCCTCTCGTAGACTGTCCCAAATCTTGCAGCAAACATGCTGTATTATATTGCTTACGGTCGATACTCCTAGTCGGTAAGTATAATGGAGATCTGTTAGAGAACACCCACTAGCCAAGTACCTGGAAAAAGATTCTGTATTAAGGGCGCAAAGCTAGACATTGTTTATTGTAAAAAAAAAAAAAAAAAAAAATTGTTGACATAAGGTACGCGTTTTAAGTTACAATGTTATTTTTAGGGAAGTCCATAATTACGAAATGGAATAACGTGAGGGATAATTTTTTGAGGTCGTTTAATAAAATTTAAGAGCAGAAAACATCTGGCGCGTCCGCAAAAACTGCCAGAAAATACATTTTTTTCGATCAATTGTTGTTTTTAAAAAAAATCTACGTAGCAAATAAAACTTTATCCAGTATTGATTTGGCATCAACACCTACCACACCGGTGGCAACTGAAGGTGAAGCCCAAAATGCTAGTCAACCACCTTCTGCAGTATCCCATACTCCATCGATCAGTAATACGACCCGAAAAAAGCGCAAACCCGATGCATTCGAGGCTAAATTAACAGACCTTCTAGAAAACCTCACAAGCCAACGCGATAAACCGAACTCAGATCCTCACATGAACTTCTTTGCCAGCCTTTTGCCATTGCTGGAACATTTTAGTGAGGATAAGGTGTTGGAATTCCGGATGGATGTTCTTAATGTGATTAGAAATATCAAAAGAAAACGTACTAAGCACGTAGCTACATTTGTTCATACTTCTACAAGTTCTACCTTAGCACTTAGTCAGCACCAACCAACCTCGTACTTACAAGCACAATTCAGCCTTTATGGGTCACACCAATCGCACCAAGTGCCTTACAATCAACAACCATCATCGTATTCACAACAAAATTCATCAGCGTCAACAACACCAGATACTCAAATTCACTACGCTACCAGCCCACAATCACATGTTATATCACCTCCAATTTCCGTACAATCTCATAATAATGAAAGTGACTTTGAATACGATTTTACCACTCTGTAGATGTAAAGTGTAATATTTGTAGGTATACTTTTTTTGAAAAATAAATACCAATCAGTAATGTAAACTTACCTTAGCGTAATAGCAAGCATTTCCGCAGGTTAAACGGCATCTCGCACCGGGGTATTTTGTCTGACTATACTGTGCTCCACTCTTTGTAACAAATCATCAAATGAAAGCAACTGTCTTTTGGAAATACTTAAAAAAAAATTTTGTTATCGGTGCGCAAACAAGGGTATAAAGTCTTATATCCGCCCATTTCACTTCTTTGCAAATTAAGGGGTGTACCCAAAATTTTCTACCAGACACTTTTTGCGTTTTGGGGAGCAAGTAGGCTAAAAACATTTTTAAAAAAGCGCCTTCGCTCTTCCTTCATACCTTGATGATGGGTAGATCGCAACTGAGAAAATTTAACTGGGGAACTATACTTCGTCAATTAACCGGACAACGTGTGAAAGCTTGACCGGTCCAATTGCCGGTCCGTCAATTTACCGGCCCGTTGAAAAAACGGATCGTATGAAAGAGCCCTAACCCAAACGTGGCTTATTGGTTATACACTATGGTGGTATAATAGAAGCAATTAAAACAACCCCAACTGCAGCCATGAAGTATCGCTTGGACCTTCCACCACCTAACCTTATAGTGATGGGAGAGGCAAGATTGGGCTACTTTCGGCTTCAATGAAAATCAACTGGTGTCTACGCTAGTTTGGGATATAACGACCTAAAAAGTCAGATTGGTGACAATATCCTGGACTTGAGAACAGACCACATGACTCCCCAATACTCATTTAACCAAATCCGAGCAGAAAACTAAAGCGGGTGTGTACAGTTAAATAAGGAGTTCACAACTCTCCATTCCACAAGGAACACACAGTTCTGTATTTCAAACGGAAATATATGCTTTACTGCACTCTTCAAACGAAAATAAGAGAAGGGCTTATAAAAACAAACGGATCTGCGTAATAACAGACAGCCAGGCGTCACTGGGGGCACAAGTAAACCCCAAGGTAAAGTTCAAGCTGACTTTGGAATGCCAAAAAGAACTTGAAGTTCTGGGTAAAAGCAACAAGGTAACTCTCCTGTGGGTACCAGGTCATTGAGGGATAGAAGGCAACGAAAAAGGGGATAAGCTAGCAAGACAGGGATCATCCACACCATACTTTGGACCAGAACCTGCCCTTGGAGTGACCAAAACCACAGCACAAGGGCAAACCAGGGAATGAATCCTAAGCAAACACGAGGACTACTGGGGGAGCATTAGTAGAATAAGACATGGCAAAGGCTTCATAAGGGTCCCATCTAGAAGATCAGACAAAGTGGGAAAAGACTTCGCATAACGGTAGAGCTGTTACCGTATCCTGTGCGAATGTGAAGCGTTGAAAAAGACAGGCATTTTTTGGGCAACCAAAAATGTGCCCACAGAAAAATATTAACCAACCAGCTTGTACAGACTTGTGGAAGGACCAAGACTAATGGGATGATTGGTATAAAAGATAATGGGAGACTAGGCACAAAAAGCCCAAGAGGCTGCGCTGCCTCCTGTAGGAAATCAAGATGGCTTTTAGGAAAGAAGAAGAAGAAAAAGAAGAAGAAGAAGAAGAAGAAAAAAAAGGAAAGGAAAAAGACATGGCAGTATTTCTCAGCATTAACTCAAAGGTTTATGCCGTGACACCAGCGCTGTACGATTTTCAGTGCTTTTTGCATGAGTTTTGTTAAAGTTGTAAAATGTTTGATTTGTACGCGTATTACTACATCGTCAGCATTCCACTGGGTATAAAAACCATCATTATTAAGACGAGTTAGTAATTCATTTACCACTAGGTTCCATAAAAGAGAAAACAACACTTCGCTCTGAGGACATCCTTGTAGGCTGTTACTCACTGTGCTCGGCTCTCCTGATCAAAGTGAATACGATACATTTTTTTGGAAAATTATTTTTAGTTACCCAATGCTTACCTATTAAGCGAAATTGTTAATTTTATTTAAAAGTACAATTTATAAAGATTGTTTGGTAACAGTTGTTTTTTAAGAAATAGGTTGTTCCTAAATAGCCTTAGGTATTCAGTTTGCCCGGACTTACCATAAATAGAAATGCTTATGATTAAATTGTATTTTACTAGGCCAGGGTATCATACAATAATATTTTAAACTTGACAGCTAATGTGCCTAAGTGACCTCTAAATTCTAATCTTGTAGTATATACAAATAAAAACTAAATACCTAATAGAAAAAATAATTTGTGTGTTGTGTGTGTGTGTGTGTTATTTTTGTAACTATTTTACTAAAAGATACTTAGTTTAATTGTCTTTAATTATATGTTTAAATTTGTGTTATAATTCCCAACTTACTCTTTATATTATTTTAATTTAGATGCAAATCTACTTTTTCCAAAAAAAGTGACTTGATTTTTATTCACTTATACAAAAAATAATTATTCTAGCAATTAAAAGCTGTTAATGTTCCGCCACTGATCAACACTGGTTACCGATAAACGACCAATGTCAATATTTTGATTTTTTTGCGAATTACGTATCCAATTTTTTTAAAGAATTTCTTTTACTATTTGTCCATTGACTAACTTATAATTCTTCAAAATCAGTAATCAACTTTTAACTGCTTTAACCAAGACACTAAAGAAGACATGCCCTGGGTTTCAATTTTAAAATTAGAAATCGATTTTTAAACATGCTGATTGGTTAGTTTTTTTTAGAAGAGACCTATTTTAAACAAAGAAAGCATTTATTGTAGGAGTGACAAAATCCACTTTTTATTTAAAAATTAAAAAAGTGCTAATTTCAAGAGAAATGTTCCAAGGATGAATTAAATCGCTCTCCTGAAGAACAAAAAATTATGAAGGATGGCTAACAAAATTTCTTAAAAATTAAGTTCTAAAGATATTAGCGAGAAAGTGAAAATGGTCTATTTTATTGTTTAAATGTGATTCATTTATTGTATTTGAGATTTTTTAAACCATAACATTATAGGGAAACATTTTGGCGACGAATATTTTGTCACCAATTTTTTTCTCTGATCGTCTTTTGTTACAAACCAACATTTTTTATTTTTATATGGCGGCCATCTTTGATTTTTTGATAATTATACAACTCCTTTAATGCATTTTTTAAATGTACCCCACTTGCTACTAAACTGTTTAAAAAATACTACAAAAAATCACAATACGGCAACGCCCCGCCGTCTCGACGCCTCATCGATGCGTTTCGTAACAATTTCCCCTATTAGTCTATAACAGAAATGTGTATTTTGCAAACAAAAGCAATAATATTTAAATAAATATTATTTGTGTTTTAGTAAAAATATATTTTGACCAAACCAAATCTAAATCTCTTTCGTATCAAAAGGGGTTATAGAAGATAAAAACATGAATTGTAATGTGATGAAGCACTTAAAATAAAAGCAATGGCATTGAAAGAGATCAAACAAAAACATTAAGTGGGGCACATAATGAGAAAGTATGCTAAGAAGTCTTTAGTCTCTACCACTAAGTCAGTGATAATCAACAATGACTCTGTATGTGTGAACCTTAACACCCTTTAATATCGGATAGTGTGCATATTAAGAAATGACGACAGGCAAGCTACCTACAGGTAAATGTGGGAACAATACACCAATTATATCATTATTTATTATGGACGATGTACGGTTGTTTTTGACGGATATGAGAAAAATACAAAAGATGAACAACACTTGCGCAAATCGCAAACAACCACTCACGTTAAAGGAAAAGTGAAAGACTTAATTTACATAAATCTTAGTCAAAGTGAATATTTACCCTATTCTAAGAACAAAATGTGGCTTATTTCTGTCCTCACAGCGCACTTGCCAAAACCTGCTTGTCTAGTACATCAAGCACCGCATGATGGTAACTTAGTGATAGTTCTTACAGCGAATAATGAGGAAGAGAAAAGACTTGGAGCTTTCGCACTTGGCCACGAAACAAATTTATTACTTTGTTGACTTTCCACGCAACCCCCAATAACAAATTACAATTGATGGTACCAAGAAAAGACAAATTTACAAAGATATGTGTATTTTATTTCTGACATTTAGCGAGATATTGGGGGAATAAAAAATATATTTTTTTTTTTTCTTAACCACCCAAAAAGGTCAAAACTGCACCGTTTAGAGAACTTTGGGCTTACAAGGATTTTTGCAATAAGCTTCCTGTTTTTAAGTATTCCAAAGCTGACCCGAATGCTGCTGATAATGACATGAAAATATTTTCTTCTTGCCATGTTTTGATAAAAAAACACTGAAGATTTATATTCAGTGCACTTTTTCCCACTTCTGTCGCTTCCAGGCAGAATTCATTGACAGTTTACCACCAGGTAAAGCAATGGCTCAAAGACAAGAAGAATGCGCTTGAGTGGGGGTAAAAGAAGATCGGGAAATTCCTAGGACCACATGCTATACCGCGTCCCGCTGCCCCACAAGAACTACTTTCCCTCATTGTGTGCGCATGCAAGGAATTTATACGTAACTGTGAGTGCCAAAAGAGTAGTTTGAATTCTTCAAGCATGTGCGGCAACTCCTAGGCTCACCATTGACGAAGATTGAAAGAGGAAGCTAAGGTTATTGGAAGGGAATAAAACGTAATTAATGTTTATCACTAATTTAAAATTGCATTTATTATAACTGCAAGGCATTTGAATATATTTTTTTTTCAAGATTTTTTGCTAAGTAGGGATGCAATATACATCTTTATTACACATAAACATAATAACATTGTTAATTTATTTTAGTTTACTATAATGATAATTTCATAATTTTCTTATCAAATCTAAAAAACTTTAAAAAAAGAACATTTAACCCTCTGTATTTCCCAAAACGTTCATTTAAGCCTCAGTATGTATGGAATTATTTTTTTCTATAATTTAATGAAGATTGATTTTATGTAAATATCTTATGCGCTTAGTCACACAGCTTTTAAAATATTTGCAAAAAACTACCATTTTTACAAATTACTGTTTACATACTACGGGGAGTGTATAAATCAATTTGGCGCTAAGAGGATTCTTTAATGTTGACGTTTGCCCATTTTTGAAAATAATTGCATCGTACTATATGCTTATCCACGTCGTTAAAACAAATATGGCCCCCCGTTTTAAAGTTTCCTTACAATAACCATATATTAGGTTAGCAGCTGCTGTGTAGGTACATATAATTAAAATAGATTAGTTACGATGTGAAATTATATCGAATTTAATACTTATTGACCAATCTTGCATTTAGTAATTTTCGTTGAACAAAAGCTTACCGACCTTTACTTTAATCAAACATTTAACACGGTAAAGCAGATAGAGTTTAGAAACTATTAATCAATTTACGCCTAAATTA
>JAHBCN010004881.1:0-59908 GCA_019359885.1 Listronotus oregonensis | reverse complement strand
AAATGGATCCACTCCTTGTCAGGTTTATTACCTTGCATTCCCATTTTGTTTTTACACTAAAAATGCCATACAATATTTTATAAACACCTTTTAAAAACTTGTTTTGATATTTATTTTACACCTTTTTTTCATGTAATTGCAAACCTTCACTTTTCAACGTTGCAACCATGTATACATTAGGGATTTTATTAGCAAATAGGGGTCGCGGTCTTTAAAGGGAATTAAAACTTCGCAATTAATGAAAAAGGTGAAAATAGATTTAAAAACTAGTTTTTAAAAAGGTGTTTAAAAAACATTGTCTGGCACTTTAGTGTTAAAAGCAAGAATTGTGTTCAAAAACAAAGAGGATTATAGTGAAAATGAGGTTAGTTTGATGATGGATATCTAGAAAACAAAACGTTTCCGACTAAAACTTTTTTCAGACTCGTGATCAGTGCCCCAAAAAACCCGTATATAATACCAAAATTGGTTAACATCGGAGCTGCCGCAACTTTCTAGACTTTTGTTAATATTTATCAATATAATTACATGAGATATCAATTATGCTACATCTGTATGAGAGGACGAAATAGGGTCAGTTATGCTTATTCAATAAAACTTTTATTTTTTTAAGAACCTTTCATTATTATTATTATTATTATTAATATATTATTAAGAATACATTTTAAGTGACCCTGTATATTTTTTAGGTAGAGGTAACATATAAACACATATAAGTTTAAAAATATTTTATTGTATTTAAACCCTACATAACAAATAAAATTTAAAACTTAAAAAATAATAGGACTACAGTTTCACACATATTTCGGGATACTTGATATAATATCAAAAAACCTCACTTTTAAAAGGGAAAAAACCATGGCAAAGATCACATTAAGAAGTTATACTTCATTATAAAAATTGAGTGCTGTTACAAACACCTGTATAAAGTTCTACAATATTGGAAAAATTATTTTATTTACATGAAGGCAAATAAGTTCTAATGATTTAATTTTTTTTATTTCCTAACATTATGTTTAACTTTATTACTGTAAACAAAGTACTTAGTTTGTTGTATTAATGATTGCTGGTACCTACATTGGAAAACCACTTTCCTCAAATAAAAAAATCAATAAAAACTTATCCACTATATGTCCAACGTTATGCCAGGCATTTTAGAAGAAAGGCACCATTAGTTGGATTCTAAAATATCAGAAAAATAAAAAAGTTAAAAACGACCTGGCCTTAGATAGAAAAGCAATATACAAAAATAAGGTAACCTATCCATAGGTTACCATATCAATATATTGCTTTCTAATCTGATGACCCTAATATATGAATGCAGCTTATAACAATAGGTAAAATATACATTTAAAATAGTTAAGTCCCAAAAGGCAGCCTTTAAAAAAATTGCAGTATTTATCCTTATTCAGCCATAGATGTCATGTGGTTCCCTGCCTTGAAGGTGTTCCTAAACTGTGAAAATATAGTAAAGCTTTTCTCACCAGGTCTGGTCTGATATTATATAGGGATGTGTGCTAGCCTAAAAAAAGAAAAATAAGTGTAATAAAATGTGGCTAAAGGTTGTAAATAAAAATGTTTTCAAACACAGATAAAGTTATTACAAATAAAATATTTCAGTTAAAATATATGATGAAAATTATAATTAATATTGATATAAGCAACTAAATAATTTTTATGTTAATAATCTTGATAATATGACCGCTTTTTCTGTGACAGAAACAGCTTTTTTTTTTTTAAAACTGTTGATTATCCATCCCAACAAAAACTTTTTAATATACAAAATATAAATTTAAAACTTAACTAAGTGACATAGAAATCTAAACACCCTGTCAACATTTTAGTAATATTTTAAAGTCATTTAGGAGACTGTACTCAAGGGTGGTAAACTTAACAAGGAGTGCTCGATTTTTACTATTTGTCCGCAGATTTAGGTTATGTTTGGACGTCACCAGTTTGCCCATTTTGCCCAGAAGGTAGATTTATTTTATTAATTTTTGTTAAATATTCAACTTTTAAAACTATTTTGGATATGTACTTACTTTTAGAACTGTAATGTATAATATTTTAAAAAATTAAGACTTTATACTACTTATAAACAAAACAAACAGGCAAACGGATTACGTCACAAATACCGAATTGACATTTAAATTGCTGTATATGGGCTTAAATGGGATCGAGCACTCCTTGTTAAGTTTATTACCCTTGGACTGTACTAATAAAATGAATAAAATTTCAATCTAATCCAATTAAAGTAAACAAGTATTGATTTTACCTTTAAAAATAGGTTGATGCGCCACTGTGTGTTACACATTTAATAATGCATCTAGACATGGATCTAATTAGGTGATTAATATTCTCTTGGGGTAACTTTTGCCAGGCTACCTCATAGCGAAGTGCTGCCAAAGTTTGAGAAGGTTGTTGTTCATTCAGTAGTCTCTCACTGATAATGTCCTATATGTGTTCTATGGGAGTATCGAGGGATCTTGGGGGCTAGGGCAATTGATTAATATGCGCATGGTCAAAATAGTCCAATGTTACTCCTGCCATATGAGGCCTGCATTATCTTGTTGAAAAGTTGGGTTTAGGAGTGTCTAAGATTAGATTAGATTAGATTAGATTATTTGAGCGGAGATGGCGAAAAATGACCTCCACCACTGCAACCTTACCAGATTTATTGTGGTTTCTCCTATCGTTCTTTAGAGTACCTTGTCCAAGCCCGTCTTCTTAACTAGACTCCAGAGTCTCGACACTGGCCACTCCATATAACTTGCCGGTTTTGGCTTCTCCTCCCCAAGCCTAGTAAACCTAAGCCTGCATAGTGCTTCGCAATGGCACCACACATGAAGGCTGTTTCTTCAGCCTCCTGGCAGAACCTACACAGGCTATCCTCCACCAGGTTTATTCTTTCCAGGTGCTTGTTAAGTTTACAATGTCCTGTTAGTTGACCTACGTTATCCTTACGACCTTACGGCTGTGGCTCAGTAGGTCTGATGTAAACTTGGCCGAGCGGGTCTTAATGAACTGCTTTGCCTGTCGTTGTCCCGGTGTTTGTACCCACCAGTTTTGAAACTGTCTGTCTACCCAACTCTTAATAGATGCTTTGAAGAGACCTGCCGAGATACCGCAGAATGGCTCCGGGCCTATCATTTCCGCGGCTGATCCTTTTTTGGCTAGGTCGTCGGCCTCTTCGTTGCCTGGATGGCCCTCGTGGCCTGGTACCCAGGCTCGTAAGTTTGTTTGCCAAGCCGACTTTTTCAGGGCTTGTATACAGTCCCCGACTAGTTTGGAATTAACTTTTGGGGAACTGATGGCCTTCAGGGCCGCTTGGCTATCTGAGTAAATGACGATATTTTTTCCTTTACTCCTTTTTCTTTAATCCTCACGGCGCAATGCACTATTGCTGCGATTTCCGCTTGGAAAACCGTGGCGTGCTGACCGAGACTTAAGATTACTTTTCTCTAGGCTTATCTCCATAGATTCCAGCTCCTACACCCTTGTTGGTCTTGGAGCCATCTGTATACCAGATATGTTCGGCTTGATTGGAGGTGTCTAAGATGCAGGATGAGATGAGGTTCTACAACTTTTTGAACGTAACGTTCGGTCATATTACCTCTGATGTATACTAGAGTTGATCTAAGCGATAAGCGATTGCACCCCATACTATAATTCCAACACTGTGATGAACATGTTCATCGAACATTGTGGATCACATTCTTACCCTTGCCTGGCCATCATGCTTACCTAAACAAAATCGGAACTCGTCACTAAAGACTATTATGTTCCATTCCTAGTCCCACAATAACTGTTCTCTACACCACTCAAGTCGATTACGTCGATGTTGAGATTCCAATGGGCATCCCATGTTCTTTAAATCACTGATTTGCAACTGCCCTAGTAGTTGAAAAACGATCTCTTAAAGCCAATAATCTCGGGCGGCGATCTACACGTTCTGTTGTTCTTCGGTTTCATCCTGTACACCTGGCTCTTTGTATTTGACAACATCTGACTACTCTATCTAAACTTCTGTGTACTACATCTCTAATTTTCCAAAAAAAAAGACCAGCCTCCCGTAGCCTGACGATCCGACCCCTTTCAAACTCGCTCAGTTGCCGAAAATTTGCGTTTCTATGTACTCTCGTCATGTTAAACCATTGTAAAGAAGGTTTAATACACCAAATAAACCTGATTAAAGTTAAGACTCAGTGTATCTTTAAATTTCATTTATAGCTTAGCCAGCAAATCAACAGAAATCTGCATAAAAAAAGGAATGATAAACAAAATATTTTTAAATTGAAATATTATTTACTAGGTGTTCAGATTTCTGTCACTTAGTATACTTTTTCTTTTACTTACTAATTCATTTCTGTAAGTCCCTAACACATGTTTTTGATCCAGAAAATGCTGTGATATCGACAATCCACTTATCGTATAACAGGTATGGTACACGTCTCTAGCTTTCCCAGGTTTATCCACCATACCACCCTGTGGATTCTGACAGCATATTAGAATATATTCTTGCAGAGCCCTTTCATCAAACAAGTGATCATGTGGGGTCATTCCTTCTAAAAAATTAAATCTTATGTAAAATAAGAGTGTTAATATGTGGATATATACATGATGTTGCTCCACAGAGCACAGAGCTAAAAATAACTATTTCTTACTAGTTTAAGTATAAGTATATCCAATCCTCACCTTTTGCTAACAAGGTGTATATTAAAGGGAAGGCACCGCCTTGCCAAAATGAATAACAACTATCAACTAACTTATTAGTTCTTCCTTGGAAACCACCTTCTAATTTCATTTGTTTATGCACTAACCACCTCTAAAAAGAGAAAAATAGATCATTTATTGCAACTATTATGTTTAGGATTTAATTCAACAACTTAATCTCTGAAAATTTTAAAATTCAATAGCATGTTTCCACTTTTTATTAAAGTTATAACCCTCCTAAAATTAAGTTATATACTATTTTTATTAAAATCCCCTTAAAAAAGGTTTATATTACTATAAGAGCTGTTAAAGTATAGTCAAATCATTTTTAAAATGTAAATTCGGTGCCCTTTGAAAAGAAAAAAAAAACATAAAAAGTAGCAAAAGTTTTAACTTTTATTGTCGGCTTTTTATATGGTCTATTATTACAGACGCGTGCGGGAAGCGGCACATTATAAAAAGCAAAGGCGGTCGCTAGTTCAAATTAAATCTTTTCGGCTACTTTTTGTGTTTTTTTTCCTTTCAAAGAGAACCAATTTTCATTTTTATATTGATCCAACTATACTCTTTAATAGTACTTCAAGTACAAGTACAAGTACTCGTTAAAATGTACTTGCTTTTCCAAGTAAATTTAAAAGTACTTAAATTTTTGGGGTTTGGAGGTCCAATATAATTTTTAATTTGATCCGAATGCATTTTTTATTTTATATTTTGAAACCTTATGACCTTCTAAAACTAGTGATTAACCCAATATTTTCTGCAGTTTTACCCTTGTAATAAATAATTATTTTTCTTCTTTCTCTAACAGCAAATATATGTTATACACGTACCCTAAAGTCATAAACCTTTAAGTATTATAAGTATTAATTAAAACAAGTTGGTTCCATATTAAAAAAAATAATAGAGCTGGTAGAAGAGCTTGAAGAGAAGAAAGTGGCGAGATATTTAGATTGTAAAATATAATTTGTTGGTATTAGAAACAAATAAAAAATATTTTCCCAAAATTTTTAAACTAGTATTTATACAATATTTTGATGTTTTTCTAAAGTACCAATAATATTAAAGGTATTTAAAAATAATTGTAATTTTACCATTCTTGGTGCCATTAACAATTGAATTGATAGCTATAATGTATCAGAACCACCAAAGGTCGGGCAATCTACTTGTTTTAACCTGTTTGCGCGATTCTCTAACGTAAATAAATTGGCGTACTTGATTGATTTCTTTTTACTTCAAGTACTTCTTATTTACTTGAAGTACTTTTTTTACTTCAAGTAATTTACTTGGTCAAATCAAGTAAAAGTTTAAGTATTTTGATATAAATTAATCAAGTACAAGTACTTCCTGATAAAAAGTACATTAAGTAAAATACTTCAAGTACTGAAAAGTACTTGAAGTTTTGGCAGCTCTGATTACTATGAATATTCCAACAATTCATTTCTTACAGGTTTTTTATAAAGCCAAATGATTTTTTATAGAATTTTGTCAGCTCAAATTTGGGTAATTTGTTCCAAACAACAAAAATCTTACAGGGACTTATTTATCATGGTATACTTACTAATAAGGCTTGACTATCACATAAATGACTTTTATTTAGAATGACTAAAGCTGCTAAACCACAAAATGCATAGCCTCCATGAGCTTCCAAACCAGGACATCCGGCAAAACCACCTTCATAAGTTTGACAACTGGAAAAAATAAATAATCTGTTTTTAAGAATAAACCCACAATTGACAAACATAAAAATGACAATGTTCCTTTAAATTGATTCAAGTCATATTTTTCAAAAAGATCACAAATTGTACATTTAAGTAAATTTTAACTCTTACTGAAACGGTGTTCCTTAAATATAGTACTAAAAAAATTTATAACATGACTTTATTTTTTACCTGACTATAATGACTTTATTTTTTACCTGACTATCCATTCTGCAGTGTTGTTAATAAGCTCATTCGTCATGATTCCAGTTAGACTAGCAACTGACAATGCACAATATGCACCTCTTATATCTATTTCTCCACCTATATGCATTGCAAAAGATCCATCTGGCTGTTTAACACTCTGGAGAAATTCATACAATTTTTTCTAAAAAGAAAACATACATAAAAAATTATTGGTTCTAAGCTGAAAAAAATTTCTAAAGTTTAATTAAAATTATGTATGATTTGATGCCCTTTCTGTTCAAAAACTAAAGTTAAATCATTATTTGCTTAAATTAATAAAAAAGACAAGCAATAGCTTACCTATTTATAACTTTATATGCTTCTTCTGTTCCCAAAATAGTCAAGGCATTAACTGCTGCATATGTAGGGGCTAAATGGGGATACTGACCTGGGCCCCCACCAAATCCCCCATCAGCACTCTGACATCTAAAAAATAAATATATAAATTAAATATTTTTTATATTTTAAAATCGTTACCTTAAAATAAAATCACATAATATTTATGGGAATATTTTTGAAACCAAAAAAATTGTGATTCACATGCCACATAAATTCCCTGATAATCCGTCCTCTGAAAATATTTTATAATTAAACTTACTTGGACAAAAACTGTGCAATTTTACTTTTATAACTATCCTCCATTCGAACTCCCAATAAGGCCAAAGGATGTAATATCCAGTAACATAACCATGGTCGACTTGCATCCAAACTCTAGAACGAATTTCACTTGAATACCTCTCTGTCAATATATTTAAGAAGCATATACAAAAAGAAAAAACATAAACATAGATTACCTCGTAACTAGAAGAAAGATACACCAAAGATTCAGACAAATATTTCTTATGTTGTTCTTTTAACAACTCTGGTAAATTTTGGTTCACTCGTAACAATGCTTGTATGTCCTCGAATTTCTTTAGTATAGATTTTTCTACTGTGATCTAAAAAGATACGTTTTTGCTAGAGAAATAGTTGGTTTTTAATATAATAAAATATTGAATAAAGCAACCTTTTTAAGTGAATACCTACTTGTTCTTCTGTGGTCTTAGTTGAATCAGCATTATTTGGGGTCACGTGTTTTTTAATTTCATTTAAACTTCTTAGTTTTAAAATAGTTTCCATCATTTTTAATAAAATTGAAAAATAAAATAATTTACTTTTTTTCAACACAACACAACCTAAAAAATTTAAATGGCATATTTCCTCTTTTTTTTATCTGAATAGGTGTAAACATCTATAGCAACAGCAAATATGATCATACACCTACCTAGAGGCAGTCTTGCCGCACTGCGCGCAAAAGAGAAAGTAAATAACCATACAACCTTTCTTTCTTGCCCCGCATGCTGATATTGGTTGGCGACCCTTAGAGCGAAAGAAATATATTGTTTTCTTTTTCTTTTGTGCCGCCAAGCGGTAAGACTTCCTCTAGGTAGGTATATGCTTAAAGGTTTTATATGTATTTATGGCAATGGTTGTCAGTGCAATTGCCAGCTCCTCGGCACTACCCTTTATCAAGGCCTAGCTTGAGGCAGAGCGACCCTTCTTTACTACTTATACCCTGGACCAAGCTCTAGCTAAGATAAGGAACTTTCCATATTTTGAAGAAAGTTCGTGGCCTCCGACTTATTTAAAAATTTTTAAGCTCCTGCAAGGCACATTCCAATTTATTTGATCTAAAAACTAAAAGCTTCCTAAAAAGAGACCTCTTTGGTTTCTTTTTTATTGGATCATTGGCAACAATGGAAACATAACCTCACTATTATTTAAGTCGTAGTTATTTACTTTTTTATTTATTTTGTGTGAGTGTTTTTTAAATTTATGTAATTATTTTTAGCGTAAGTTTTTTTATATAAAAAAGTGGAAAATATAGTAAGCAGGGGTCTTATATTTTTTTCTCAATTGATTTTAATAAAGTAGTATGTACACTTCTAGTTACCTTTAACATTTCTTTAAAATCTTTAATCAAGATAATTTATGTTTGTATGTATTAAAATGAATTTAAAGTTTAACATAAAAAGAAATAACACTTGTAGACCTTGGTTATATGAAAAAGATATCTTAGATGTCACAGTTTAAATCGTCCTAGTTTGGTAGTGTGTATTATTGATATTGACCTCTCTATTTTTATCTGTTATATTTACAGATAACAGGTCTGATAACCAAGGCAGAAGTTGTACGAGGACATTATGTGTGTATTGTGTTTTCTTGCAAAATAATTTTAAGAATGACCCTTGTATCTCACATACATAGTTTACAGATAAAAGTTCTCTGTCTAATGATTTTGTAATAGTTAATAAATTAGTATTTTTAAACTCTTTCTTGTCATTAATCTGTTTAGTACTTATTTCTTTTAATAACCTTTTTTAAGATCAATAAAAGTAAAATTTTTGTATTTTATAATTTTGCAGAGTTTGCTTCTTGCTAGTTTTTTATTATGGAATATTCTTATGCAACTTCGCCACCTTCTAGTACTAGCTGTGATGTTGGTGATATTAAAGTAAGTCCTTAGTATTTTACTTAAAGATATATTTATATCAAATTATGTATTGTGTTGCTTTTTTATTTTCATTTGTCTATTGACTCAGTAATTTTTTTTTACAGATTATTTTATGAACATACATAAATTTTCAATGTTAATACAAGTTATTAATGAGATGCCAGTGACCTTTTATCTACATGTCACTTTCACATAGATTGCTGAGAGTAAAAATGTTGCTTTATTATAATGGATATGAATGATTTATTAACCAAAGGTGTATTTTTCTTACGGAACACCCTGTATTTTTGTTCTTAGTTTTTGATTATGCTAGTTTTTAACTTTCCAAAAATATATAATGTAGGTAGGTAGGTAGGTTTAAAGTGAGTGGGTATAACACCCTTCCACCATGACCGATCGGTCTATTGTGGCTCACACCCTTTTATATTTCTCCCACCAGGTCCAGACTCTTAATAAATCTGATGATCCTGTTGGGAGAGAGATCTTTCACCTTCCCCGGCAACAAAGTGCCATTGCCGAGGATTGCGAATCTGAGTTGTGCCATTGCTGGGCACGAACACAGTATGTGTTCTGCCGATTCATCCCCGTCCATGCACATGCGGCACTCGGCGTCTTCCGCTAGGCCGATCTTGTGCATGTGGTATTTCAATCTGCAGTGTCCCGTGTAAGTCCCACTATAGTTTTAAGGTGTACCCTTGATTGCTAAAAAATATGTAATAGTCCATAGATATTTTCAAAAACTTACCTAACAACCAATTGTTTATTAAAATAAAAACGAAACTTTACAGTAGGCCATGTAGTCCGAGACCTGGTGAACAATTTTGAGTATGTTTTTGAGGCACCTACCAACCCTTGAATTTTTGTTATATAAATGTTTTTCCTCTGACCAAATTACGTATCTGGCAAAATTAGCATAAACATTATAAGGCCGCCACAAAAACAAAATTTAAATAATAAGTGATTAGTGAACTAACCTTAAAAATAAAATCAGAGCAAAAAACCTGCCAAAAATCGGAAAAGATCCGTTATAAATTTCCTTTGTTTACTTTCTCATATATGTCAGCAAAACAGCTGATGATACATAATATCACTGCAGATGGCTGTACTTGGCGTAAGTTGTAGCATGTATACTCTGTGGCTCACCACTCTTCTATATCCAGTGGCTGAGCTATGTAACCAAGAGCCAGTGGCGTAGCCAGGTGGGGCCAGGGGGCGACTGCCCCCGCCCCTTCTGACCAGCGCCCCTGCGCCCAAACAAACCTACCGTATATATAACAGGTATTATTTACAACATACTATGCTGTGCTTTAAACATTTTTTACTTGCTGGTGTAATTTTAGAAGTCATATTTTAAAATAATAATTGTCCACACTTTTTGTTAATGATTTTTCTGTTCCACAGTGTCAGCGGAGCGGTTATTCTCTTTAAAAGCACTAACACCGCGGAAAAAGCCGCTGAGCGCGGAATCCGTTTGTGGCGGCATTTCTTTTTATTGTGTCGGTATTGGATATATTCCAGAATTGTTTACTTTAATTTTTAATATTGCAAATCGGCAGATTTCAAACGTATGTTATTTATTTCTGGTACTCATATTCTCCTCTTTGTAGTGTTATTTAGTCGTTTATTGTCTATGCAAGGGTAAACTTGTTAAGAGTAAAAATGGATAAAAAGAAAAAAAAGTCAGGTGCTCAGTTCAGGAAGGAATATCGTGAAAAAAAATGATGTTAGCGCAACACACAGCCAAAAATTACAAGATTTTTTCAAAAAAACTGCTGGGTAAGAACATTATTTTTCCTCTCTGGCCTAAAGTTTCAAATATAGATTTGTTTGTTTATTGTTGTGTGTTTTTTTAATAAAAATGTTTTAAGAAATAGAGCGCCCCTTTAAACGTTGGCCCCCCCCGCCCTGAAAGGTTGACTACGCCACTGCCAAGAGCCCTGGGGCAAATAGGTAACTGGGGTCCTATTTTTAATGGTTAAAATATAAATACTTTAAAGGTGCACTGCTACTTAATTTTAAGTTCTTTATCGTTAGCTGCAGTGCAGTGTAATGCAGTAATATTAAAAAAATAATAAAAAATAACACAATTTATAGCAAAAAAAAGACTAAAAAAACCTACTTTGCAACAGAAATATCGTAAATGTCTACCTTATATAGCAGTAAAAGTAAACCCTAACGTAATCTGGAAATACTTACACATAGTTTGCCCAAATAAATGAAAAAAGAAATAAATTACAATATGATTAATTATGATTATTATTATAATTGATTTCAATTAAAGTAATTATGTGAAATAAAACTTAATCTATGAAATTCAGAGTACTAGATAAAAAAAGATCGAGAGTATAACTCTGCTTTAAGATGTTTTGTAGGAAAGTAAAATTGCATTTTACTTTGGAATTCGTACTAAAGCATATTTGAGATATGTACTGTCATACTTATAATTAATAACGCGCTCATATAAATAATGTTGTATTTTGAAACCCAATAATTTCCTAGTTATTATTTTAATGTTTCGACGTTTTTATACCAAGCTATGTTCTACTTTTTATTTTGTAGCGACTGTAAAGGAAGGATATGTAAACTTCTTATTGTGATTTATGGTGCAAGATTATTCGTTAGAGGCACTCCCTACAAATTTCATTTTTTAAACTAATAAGTTGCCATTCTTAAAGCCCTGTTGTAAGTTAAGTTTAAACTATTAGAGATTTTGTGGCAAGGAGCAAGTCGAATAGTCTTCATGTAATTATAATATTTATTTAACTTTTTCGAAGGTCGCTTAAGGGACTGAGGAGCCCCTATGGGCATGACATAGCTACACCACTGTTTATATCTATCTTCTTTGCCCTTATATTGTAATAGACGAACTGTGGTGCCGATAATCGATAGAACACCGAGTCGTGTATTCTATACCTAAAGTCCAAAATTTCTGTCAGTGACTCATTTAATACCGGCCACCCAACCGACGAAGCGGCTGAATAAAAATCTAACACTAGTAAATGATTTTTAAGCCTATGATATACTTTTCCGCTCAAATAACAGTGAACCGGCCAAAAGTTTTATCGCCACGTTGTCATAATTCGCAAGAATATATCACCAGCCCGCGATCGCACTTAAAATAGCACGCCAATATGTATTGAAATCATTGTTATCGAGAAGACAATAAAAGTGGCAACACACATTCCTTAGTTTACAACTTGAAGAGACTTGAAAATAAGCGTATCGACAGGGTTTTCGATTTTCGTGTTGTTCGATTATTTTATTTAGTTATTATTGATTATGGACAGATTTTGTAAGTTTAAATTTTAATTGCTATACAGGGTATTTTCTAAATATTATAAATTTCTAATAATTGTAGTATATAGATATTGTTTTGTGCCAATTTTATAATAGTTTATCTTATTTAGTGTATATAATTGTATATAAAGATTTAGTGTTGTTAAGTTCTTTTAATTCTGTAAATTATGAATATTAACCAACCTTTAACTAGTTATCCGCCTACAAAAAAAACTCAGTTAACGTTAAAAGAACGAATAATGGTTAAAAATGTTTACCATGGGATTCGGGAACGAAATCCAGAACTAACCACTTTGAATGCTGCAGAGATATGTGCAACTTTAACAAAAGTTTTTTCGCGTACGGTATTCAGAGTTTTAAAAGGCAAAAAAATCAATATTAGTAATTATTCGGATACTGGAAAATGCGATTTTTTCGCTATTTTTTTGCACACTTTTAACTTTTCGATTGTTAAACATGAATCAGAAGCTGTTTTTTGCTCCTCTTATAGTATTTAAAAAACATAATAATTGAATTGTTTAATTCCATTTTACGACATATTCCTTTAAATTCTGTCATTTGCACGAAAACATATTTAAAAATTCATACTATGTTAATATTTAAAAAAAAACTTAAAAAGTAAGGAAAAAACCTTAATTTTCAATAAAAAGTAGGTAAAACGTTTACGTCCGAATTCAACTCGAAATTCTAAAAATGTTGACCTGTTACCAGGTTGTAATAGTTTTCTTTATGACATTTTTATAAGGTATGCGAACCTTGCTTCGCTCGACCCGCAATGTTTGATCAAAAATATTCTCGATATGGAAATCCTAAATATGGAACACGAAAGACCCGAAATAGTTATTGGATTCTACAAGCTGATGATCTCAGCTTTCGTGTTCCTTATATAGTGGATATTTTTGATGAAGCAATGCGTGTGAATATTGTATTTAATATTGAAATTGCAAGATCGGTGGTGAATTGGCAAGTCGGTGTAACTTGGATTGTCTATCGTTCTGCTTTTACATCTGTTGGGGGTTTGGAGTCTTGCATTCTTCTTACCGTCAGGTTTAAATTACAAGACCTTTGCTCAATTTTACAGCATTTATTTTTATTAAACAATTAGGTTTTACAAAGACAACAAAAGACGCCATTCAAGCGGGCGGAGAGAACATGATGTTCGCTTCCACGCGCGACAGCCCGGAGTTCGGGTCCCATCAGCTGGCGGCCCGAAACAGTTTTCTCTAGCGAATTGTCACGAACTACGGGCACGGGGCCGCACTAGGTAAAATGTGTTATTCACGCGGACAGGGTCGCATTAAGACTTATCATACCGCCGCCCTTGAAAGTACCTGGGGTAGTACGCAGTACAAAACTCACCAGAGTACCTTTCAATACAACATAAGGGTTAAAATTAACAAATTTTAAACTAAAATTCAATCGGGCATGATTGACAACTAAAACAAGAGTTACATAATAAATAAACTTGAAGTTGCACATAAGTGGGTTAGCATAAAAAAATACTTAAGTTTACAAATATAAACTAAGATAAAAGCTTAAACTGAAAATAGAAATGCATGAAATGTACGAGGAATATAATAATGCAAAGAGATAAATATAAAACGTACATAGAGGGTTCAAGAGCTCATTTATCACAATCGGGTTTATCGTCATAGATTGGTAGGACGCACACTTTCACTACACTTCTTTTGAAAATGTTACCATTGGCAGTACGGACACTGACCACTCTTGTTGCACCATCTTTGCCGGGATGAAGTTCAACTACTCGGGCAGTGGTCCATTTTAAAGGAGGGTTGTTCTCGTCTTTCAAGAGGACTAAGGCTCCAAGGAGGTTTGGATCGTTGCCCTTGAATCTCCACTTGGCTCGTTCATGTAGTGTGTGCAGATATTGTTCTGACCATCTACGCCAAAATTGCTGTACCATGGCTTGAAGCATTTGGTATCGGGTTAGACGGTTCATTGGAGTTTGCAGCAGGTTTGTATCGGGTATCATATTTAAAGCATGGCCAACCAGAAAGTGTCCAGGCGTAAGCGTTTCCAGGTCAGAAGGATCGCTGCTTAGAGGAAGGAGGGGACGGGAGTTTAACACCGCCTCCACCTGAACCACAAAAGTGTAGAATTCCTCGTAAGTAAGAGGATTATCGTCGGATAGTACACGTCGCAAGTGATGTTTAAAGACTTTACAACGCTCTCCCATAAACCACCGAAATGCGGTGATCGTGCGGGAATAAAATGAAATTGTCTCATGTTGGTTTTTAAATAGGATTGAAATTCGGTTGTTTCGTATAATTTATAAATTTCTAGTAGCTCACTGTTCGCTCCAACAAAATTCGTACCGTTGTCAGAATATAAATGCTGACAGAGACCTCGTCGAGAAACAAACCGTTTCAGCATAGCCAAAAACCTTGAGACGTAAGGTCTGTGACTAATTCCAAGTGTACAGCCTTCGTGGCTAGGCACACAAAAACGCACAAATAGGCTTTAATGAATTTTCTATTTCTTAATTTCGAATCCTTAATTAGAAAGAATCCCGCATAGTCTACACCTGTGTGGAGGAAGGGTCTGGAAGGGTTAACTCGTGGTTCAGGGAGATTGCCCATAAGCGCACTTAAGGGTTTAGGGTTATTTTTATAGCATGGTAAACATTTACGAATGACATGTTTACTGAAGATTTACCATGAACTGGCCAAAATCTTTGTCTAACAAATGATAGGGTAGATTGCACCCCTGAATGGAGGTTACGTATATGTTCATACGTTATGATCAGATTGGTCAAAGGATGACATCGGGGTAATAGCATGGGATGTTTCGATTGATAGTCAAGAGAGGAATTTTCGAGTCGTCCACCAACACGCAGAACTCCTTGAGAATCAAGGAATGGAGTTAAGGCCTTTAAACTGCTGTTAGGCTTCAGCTGATTTTTGGATTTAAGGTCTTGAATGTCGGTATGAAAACATTCATTTTGGGCTATAAGAACAAGGGTGGTTAGGGCGTTTTGGCGTTCTAGGGGTGTTAAGTTTCCAATTTGACGAGATGACTTGGGATATTTGGAGTTTTTAATAAACCGAAGGCAATAAGCAGTTACGTTGACTAATTTATTGTACTCAGAAATCTTGTCAAATAGGGGTTTCTTACCACATTGGTGGAAGCAAGAACTATGGATTTGGGATTGATTTCCAGAATTTCTGGATCGCTTGTTTTACGACAAAAATTAGAAATATGGGTATTTATTGGCCAATATTCTGTTGGCTTGGATAAAAATGATGGGCCGTGCCACCACAAAGAGGAAGTTTTCAAATCCTGGGGACTGGTGCCCTGGAAATAATATCGGCTGGATTTTCGGCTGAGGATATATAGTGCCAATTATTTATCTCAGTGAGATGCTGTATTTCGGCAACTCGATTACAAACATAAGTTTTTAGTTGTCGGGGTTCCAAAGCGAGCCAGCAAAGGACTATTGTCGAGTCAGTATAGAAGTGATTTTTATCAGGATTGCAGTTTAAAGCATTTATGGCTTTGTTCATTAAACGGGATAGGATTAAAGCTCCACATAGCTCAAGATGTGGCAAAGTTGCGGCCTTCTAGGGGGCTACGCGACTTTTGGCGCATAAAAGATTAACACAAACATTGCCGAAAGAGTCTAGTGAACGTATGTAGATTGCCGCTCCAAATGCATTTATTGAGGCGTCACAGAATCCGTGAAACTCAATGAAAATGGCATTTTTTATTGTGACTTGTCGTGGGATTTTGAAATAATCGACCAAAGACAAATGGTAAGTGAAGTTTTCCAAATTCGAAAGATATCAAGAGAACAGGCTCATCCCAATCAACTTTTAACAACCACAATTTTTGAAGAAGTAGCTTGACTTGAACTACCAGAGGGCCAAGTAGGCCTAGCGGGTCAAAATTTGCGAAATTAGGGAAAGTATGGTTCTTTTGGTTACAGACCTGGAGTTGGATTCGATGGTTGAGGTGTATATAAATAAATCCTCTTTAGAATTCCAAGAATACCAAGGGTTTTGGTACTTTGATTGTCAGAAAGAACTACATGGGTGTCACTTGAACCTTCAATATTTATGTCTGATAAGACATCGGGTTCATTCGAACAGAATTTTCTTAAATTGAAACCAAAGTTTTTAAGCAAGGCAACAAGGTTTTTTCTGACGATAATGAGTTCCTCTTTCGTATTTGTACCTGTAAGAAGATCATCAACAAAGCAATCTTGTGCTAAAACATGACTTTCATGAGGGTAGTCTTGTGCAGAACGCTCAGAAATTTCTTTAATGCATCGGTGGCCAAATAGAAGAACTGGCCATACCATAAGTGACAGTATTAAGCATGAAATGTTTAATGGGTTCGTTTGGATTGTCACGCCATATTATGCGTTGCAAATTGCGTTGGCTGGGTTCTAATAAAATTTGGCGATACATCTTGGCGATGTCACCAATGAGTACATAATTATGCTTACGAAATTTTAAAATGATTGAAAAGAGGTCGTTCTGGACATTGGGTCCGACCTTAAGAGTGTCGTTCAGCGATATTCCATTACTGGATGCGCAAGAGGCATCAAAAACAACTCTTAGACGGGTCGTAGTGCTGTCACTCTTTTCAACACAGTGATGGGGCAAGTAGTAAGGTGGATATGGGGAACTAATGGGTTGCTCATCTGGATTTATTTCGGACCCATGGCCCATGGCAATGTATTCCTTAATGAAATCGGTATACAACCTTTTGATTTCAGGGGATTTATCGAACTTTCGCTCTAAGGAGAGAAAACGTTTCAAGGCAGGTTGCAATGAGTCGCCTAGTTCGAAAACCGTGGGTTTAGTGGGCAATTTAACCATAAAACGACCTGTAGGATCAAGCTGAGTCGTGGCCTTGAAATGCTCTTCGCACTCGAGTTCTTCCTTAGAAAGAATTGTTCCAAAACTACCTTTAAACTGTTCTGTGGTCTCCTCAGTGGACCAAAATTTTTCTAGGCTATTTTGAAGAACATTGGTAGAGAAAAGTGACTGAGTTTGGGTGTTAGAACAATAAACATTGGATAGAAGCGATATTGGACCGCTGATAACATATCCAAGTTGGGTTTCTTGAAGAATAGGTCCGCCTCTGACAGTTTTTATTTGTTCGGAACCAAGGAGTTCGTAGAACAAACCAGCACCAATCAAAATATCGATTTCTGATGGGGTGTGAAAACTGGAGTCGGCAAGAATTACATGAGGGGAATTTTCAATTTAGAAATATCAATAGGACATTGGGGTGTGAGCTCTGTTATTTTGTTAATAACTAAAGCAGGCATTTTGGCAGAGAAATTACCAACTGTAGACTTAAATTCCAACTGGGCTCGTTTGGTTAGGTTCGTCATGTCTGGGCCTATACCAGAAACTGACAGGTTAACTGTTTGACAGGGTAAATCAAGAAATTTGAACAATTTCTCGCTGATAAAATTCGATTGGCTGCCATTATCCAAAATAGCCTTACAGATAATAGGCTTGTGATTCTTGTCAAATACATATAATGATGCGGTGGATAAAAGAACGAAAGAATTTGGATTTTGGCTGGTGCAATGTAGATTTTGAGTAATTTGACTCGTGTTAGGTGGGGTTGAATACTCAGATTGCTGGAATTGGGTTGTAGATTCATAGGTAGGGTTAAAACTTGTAGCATGAGGGCCTAGATTAGAATTGTGATAGACAGTGCTATGATGGGTGGCATGGTGACCTGGGCTATTAGAACGAATGGGTGAAGATCCCTTTCTGATCTTGGTGAATTGGTATTCTGGTTTGGGTTTGGGCTTCGGTGGTTAAAAGAATTGTTAGCCTTAAAAATGGCACCTTGACTGGGCTGAGAAAGGTTGTGAGGCATTGGCCTTGAGTGAGGCTGAAAAGAGTCATTATGGTTATTGTTAGTAAAATTAAGGCCAGCTGCGTGATTAGGTTCTTGGTGCAAGAGGGTGTGATGCCTACCTTGACATCTGCGGCAGCTGTGGGTTGACCGGCAGTCTCCTTGTCGGTGTCCTGGCCTTAAGCAGTTAGTACACAAATTTCCCTTTTTTGCCTCAAAAAACCTACCTGATATGGGCAAATCTATAAACCTTTTACATGCGTAAATAAAATGGTTATCTTTGCATATAGGGCACAATGAATTTGAGTTAGTAAAGTTTTGAGACATTAAGGTTTTATGGTTGTAGGATTTTTCAAATTTATTTTGAGGTTTTTTAGTGTTTAATTTAAAGTCCACAGATTCCAAAAATCTGCAGCGTTCAGATAAAAATTTTATAAAATCTTGGGTAGTGGGTTTATTAATGTCTTTAGAATAAATTTCCCATTCTGTGCGGGTCTTAAAATCAACTTTAGTATTTAAAATATAAATTAACAGAGTACACCACTGTTCAACAGGTTCATTTAAGTTTTTTAATGATTTAAAATGATTTTGAAATAAATCTAATAATTTTCTTAGTTGGTATGTGATTCGTCTTTTATTACAGGTAAGTCAAAGATGCATTTAACATGTGAATGTACAATTGCCTTGGGGTTATCGTATCTTTCCTGTAATAAAGACCATGCAGTAGAATAACTATGCTCTGTGGCTGCTAGCGAGCTAATTATTTGAGCAGCCTCGCCCTGTAAAGTCGATTGTAAATAATAAAACTTCTCAACATTATTTATTTGTAAATTATTATCAATAAGCGAGACAAAGGTGTCCCTAAAGTTGCTCCAGGATTCGTAGGAACCATTGAATTTGGGTAATGGTATGGGGGGAAGGCGTGGACCATACTGACCTCCAGATTGAAATAGGGGTAGGGGCGCCACTGAGTTCAGGCTAAACTGGCCACTTGGAGCTGTCACAGTCGACCTAGATATTTTATCTAAAATGACCTTAGCATTGGTTATAGTACTATAAAATAACTCTTCAAAATCAGACCGCTCTTGATCTTGTTCCCGAGCCTCTTCGAAGTCATTTCGAAGACACACCTGCTCGATTTCTAATTGAACATTTTCAAACTCACTGAAAATAGCTTCAATCCTATTTAAACGAGTAGATAGATCTATTTTTAGCGCAGGATTGTCTAACACAGTGCATTTTGTTTCTAAAAACTGTTGAAACCGACTTATTTGGTTTGTTAAAGCGTCACGGTGACCTACTAGTTTGTTGTAGCACTCTATTTGTGCAGCAGTTGCAGCTTGTGAATCGTTTAGGTTGGAAGCGTTTTTTGACTTTTTTTTAGTCATTTTGGTGGTTTAAGAGAGAGTGTATAGGTTAATGTAAACAAAATAAAATACCATAAATAACTATATGGTTAAACAAAATTAAATTGCATTAAAATATAGAGACACTTGCGTCGTGGGCGGGTTAAAAAAGCATCAATCAGGGCTATATGGCTTAAATAGGTTAAAATACGTAAAAATGCAATAAAACATAAAAAATTGTGGTTCAAATGGTTGCAATATTGTTTATTAAAATGGGTTAAAATGGGTAGGACTGACCTCTGTTTGCCGATTCAAAGTGGATTTTAGTTTCGCTGCATCGGGAGATCCGCCATACTTGTTGCTGTCGTCGCTGTTGTGTCTGCCGGTTGCCGGTCAATGGCATGGCCTCAGGTTTTGTCGAATTATTCGGCTCGATAGGACCATAAATATGTTGGGGGTTTGGAGTCTTGCATTCTTCTTACCGTCAGGTTTAAATTACAAGACCTTTGCTCAATTTTACAGCATTTATTTTTATTAAACAATTAGGTTTTACAAAGACAACAAAAGACGCCATTCAAGCGGGCGGAGAGATAGTCATGGGTAACACTGTGTTGAATGACACTTTTGTGTTGACACCCTTCTGGGTGTCAGATGTGTTGAAACAGCGTCGGTAACTCCTATGATACAATGACACTTTACGACACACTAAACACAAGCGGCTTCTCTGTCTCAGTTTTGAATCGGTGTTGCCGGGTTTGACCAATGAATAAAGGGTTTCGTGCATAGACAGTTTCGTGACACAACTGCCAACTGATACTAACGAAACAAACTCATTTGTTTGGTTCACAGCAGTCGCATTGTGGGTTGCGGATTCACATACACATACCTCTTTAATTATACAACAGAGACGTACTCGTAACAAAACACACGCCTGGGTATCATGGGTTGCCTACTGTTGACCTATGGTTTTATTTTTACATTTATTAAAGTAGAGCTTTGAGGGTCATGGTAGCGATCTATTTCATTTCCATGGATGAATCCAGTAATTCCCCAGTGCATTTCCATTTATCATGGTCAATCAAGCGACTAATAATGACCATTAGTCGCTTAGAAATTACAGAAAAATGCGTTGAAAGGCAACACCGAGAAAAATACAGTGCCACATGCGCCATCTGTCATGTTTCTGTTTTAGAAAACGAGAAACCGAAACCGCGATTGTGTCATGACACAATTGTGTTGAGTCAGTGTGTTGATACAATAAGCAGTGTCAGTGTCATTGTATCGACACGCAAAAATTTAGGGTGTTACCCATGCCTACGGAGAGAACATGATGTTCGCTTCCACGAGCGACAGCCCGGAGTTCGGGTCCCTCAGCTGGCGGCCCGAAACAGTTTTCTCTAGCGAATTGTCACGAACTACGGGCACGGGGCCGCACTAGGTAAAATGTGTTATTCACGCGGACAGGGTCGCATTAAGACTTATCAACATCTTTTTTAATTTATGTTAAGACTAAAATTTTATTATTTTTTTCATGTAGCAAAATAAAATCAGAAAAGGTAAAATTAAAGTAAAAAATGTTTTTTCTTTTGGAAAAACGTTGAAAAATCAAATTTGTGTTCTATGACCTCAAAATAGGAGGTGTGCCAAATTAAGCAAAAAAATTACATTTTTCATTAATCCGAATAATACCAAAATAATATAGGCTTGTTACTAATTTTGATGAAAATGTGAGAAAATAACTTCTGCTGTCATTGACAGAAATTTTGGACTTGAAGTTGTATTTGGCTGAATTTATGTTCAATAAAGTAAGACTGGAGGGTAAAGATTGGCCTTTCTTCGCTCATTATATTCGTAAAAATTTTAATTTTTAATTTAGGCCATTTATACATTTATAATATGTTTAAGTGTCATATCTGCAATAAATTGGTAAAAAAATCGAAATAGCAAGTACCAAAAAAAACCTGAAACTTGCCATGTTTATTGAATTTTTGCCATTTTAGACGTTATTTGAACTTATTTGATCTGATTTGATTAAAAAAAAATCATGATGCTCTTTAGGCATCACCTTTTTTTTTACTTTTACAATAAATTAGCTTATAAACTAGCTACTTTTGAGACTGGCTGAATGGCTGAGCAGTAGGGATGTCGATAGGTCGATAGCACTATCGATATTATTGAGCTCCCAGATAGGATATCGCTTGGAAAGACCCCTATTAACAGTTCGAGAAGTACTTCTGTATCATAAAAAAGTACTTCTCGAACAATCGATAGGGGTCTTTCCAAGCGATACCCTATCTGGGAGCTCAATACTATTACGATTGCTATCGACCTATCGACATCCCTACTGAGCAGCCTATTGTCAAAAAAAAAACTAGCAACTATTTATTTTGCTGCATTGAGTCCGTCATAAAATAAAAATAACAAAATCATAAAATGTTTTAAAATAAAAAAGCAAAAAATATCTAAAATGGCAAAAATTTAGTAAATATGGCAAGGTTTTCTTTGGTACATGCTGTTATGTTTTTGTTTGCTTTGGTATTTGTCATTCTAATTTTTTTTTAACAATTCCTTGTTAGTGTAAATAAAGATACTTGAACTAATTATAAATATAATAAAATAGTGCCACGCACTTTTTTTAAAAGCAGTGTTTATATAAAACTGGTGTGACTATGATGAGTCACACCAATTGCTCAAAAAGGAAAAGAAAAATTAATACAAAATTTATCCTGTGCACAGGTTAGCTTCACGCCAAAGCAAGCTGTAGGTGTGCGTGCAAATCTACCCGCAGCTCAGGGTAAGGAATAGTGAGTTCGTAATGGCGCCACCAGTTTTCTTACGGACTACAAACTGAAAGTCCCCTAGATGTTATAGGAGCTTGCTTGGGCGATCACACACCAGTGCACCACAAAAACAAAAAAAGTTAGCATATAAGTATTAAAGAAAACTGACTTGGTCAATACTCATTAAAGAAGAAGAAAAAAAATAATAATATAATAATACAAATTATTCTGGTATCAGGTGAGCTAAATAAAACTCAAAAAGATTAAAAACAAATTACATTTATTTAAAAATAATCCCTTGAGGATTTAAATTTCATAAAAAGAAAAGAAAATGGTTTAAGTTTTTAAATTACATTAAAAAAAAAAGGATTAGTAGTTGTTAAGAGAATTATCAAAAGGTTGCCTGTTTCCTGACGGCAGGTAAGGGTGGTCTGCAGAGTCTGGACTCAACCCCGGAGTAAAATTTGAGGTAAATTTGAAGTCAAACTTGAGTTTGGAGTTATACTTGAATTTGGAGTAAAACTTGTGTTTGGAGGTCAGTTTGAACGTTAATCTGGTAAAGTATCCAAATTTGGAGTTAAACTTGAATTTTGAGTTATACTTGAATTTTGAGGCCCTACAACATCGTTAGGCATTAAAATTTGAACCATAAAAAAAATTAAAGTTTAATACAAAACAAAGCAAATGGCTGAATCAATCAATTAAATATAACTATTCAAAAAAACAGGCCATTCGTGCTATCGTCGTTGACAGAACATACCAAAAATAAATAAAATTGTTTCCACAAATTAATTTAAAACATTAAAAATAAAATATTATAGGTTACCAATGGCATAGCTGTTTCTGCGCATTCATTAGGTATAAAATCAAATCATACATCACTGATGTTTAATAAAACCAAAAACTACCAAAAAAACTCTCTTGATTAATACCGATCTTGATTTATAATTATATAAAATTGAAAAGGAATTTTATTAATGCGCATGCCTGCCTCTTAATTTTATTAATGAAACTTACAAAAAAAAGAATTTACATTTGTCAACAAGAATAACACGAATAACCAAAAAAAACTTCAAGTTACTAGAATTAATAAATCAATATCACTCATATCGATAATTGATATACACAAAACATCCCTACACTCATCAAAAGAGCATAATAATCAATATTAATTAAACCTTAAAGCATTAGAAATTTACAAAAAAAATTAACATTAGAATTTACAGTCAATAAACCAACGTTCCTTGCCAAGCACAGCACAGTTTAAGAAAAACAACCAAAGTTTGAAATTTATACATAGCTAATCAAATATAAAAAAAATGGTACTAAAAGAATTTAGTATAAAGTAACGTAGTAGCTTTATATATCGACACATCGGCTGAAAAGGGACATAATTAAAAAACATTGTTTTGAGAAATTAGCCAACAAAACAAATCTGAATTATTTTAGGTATTATTACGTAATTAATAAATAAATACTCATCAAGTATTTCTTTTAGACTAAATAAAGAATATTTGACCCCTATAATAGCATATTAGAATTTTTAAATTATTTTGATTTTAAGCTAAAAAAAAACAAATTTTTATATATTTTTTTCCTTTTTCAGCTTATGTCATTTTACTTGGAAATAAATTAACACAATTTTAACAGTTTTAAAGTTATTTTTATGTATTCTTGCTAAAGTTCTTTGCAAAGAAAGTAGGGAACAATAATGATACATCTCAAAATTAAAAAAAAAATTACAGGCTTTAAAACAGACAATCAAGAGATTAACTAATTATCAACTGTCAATTAACCCAAAAACTGATTAAGAAATTCCCCAAAAAAAAGATATTTATAACATTAAAGAAAAAAAAAACTATTATAAAAAGGCCAGACAGATCAAATTTATATTTCCACAATGTAAAACTAAAGCCAGTGCCTGTAAGATTTTAAAATAACTAAAATAAAGTGTTATAAGTTGCCTTCGTCTGAGAAAAAAAAACAAACTGTATTGAGAATAATAGCCCTTATTTCAGAATACTTTCCCAACATTCAAAAATTATGCAATAAAACGTAGGAATATTAGAGTAATCAAAAAGTAATATAAGTAAAAACCAATCAATATGAGTGCTTAACAGATAAAAAAGAAATTAATAAAATTTACTTAGGTTACATGTGGCCTCAAAGTGGGCGGCTTGAATAAAATCTAATAATCCTGATTTTCAGAGACCATCTTTGCAAATTTCACCATTAATTATTAAAAATATTCGCACAACAACAAAACTGGAGCCTTTGCAAAAATTATTGATGGTTTAAATTAAAAATCCCATACGGATGACCACGATATTCGCAGTAAAAATATTAAACCAATGTTGTTGCCGTTGAAAAAATAAAAATCGGACCAGCCACTCGTAAGCGCATCTAAGATAGATTAGCTCGAATATTTAAAAAAATAATTTAATGCTGTAGACCATTTACCCATTTTCCAGCGCATTCACCATAACATAGCATCGACAAAATTAAACCGTTACAATAGTCTAAACTAAATCTATGAATTTTTATAAATATGGGGGGCGAAAAAAGGCTGTTTTTACCCTCCTTCTTTCCTGCGATATTGTTACCGTGCCGTCTCTCAGCGATCATTTAATGACATCTTTTAACTAAAATCTACTTTTATTTAACAAAAAAAAAAAAAACTACTTTTCTAGATATGAAAAAAATGTGGTTTCGCCACTTTTACCCTATTTTACTAAATACTTTGACCTAATTATTGACCTGTTTTTCAATTAGCGTAAATATAAAAGCAGTTTACATTGACCAGTGACCACTATTTATAACTGGTTCCATCCCAATCAACACGCAATTGATAACAATAAGCTTGTTTATCTGAAAACCCAACGAACATAAGGATTCGTTGTGCAGACCCCTCTCGGACTGACTTTTTAATTGGTAAAGGTTAAACAAACGATACTATAAACTGTGATTAATTTGATTATAAATTTTTCCACATGTAAACAGAAACTAGATTGCGATTTTGGTCGATCAATTTGCAGTTGTATCGCGTGTGATTTCCATAATGCCGGCATCTGGATTTAATTTTACTTTGCATGTAAGTTTTTTTATTGATTTACTTTCATTTTAACCGACTAGTGTTTAGTGATCGTTTCCCTAGTGTTTGATATGACCGTATCTAGACTAATTAAATCTTTACATGTAAGTTTTTTTATTAAGTAACTTTTACTTTATCCAATCTTGTGGACAATATTTGTTCCTTCTAACCTGTATATTCTGTAGGTATCCCAAATCAAGCCCTTCTGGGCATATCGTTTCCACGTCCAGAAAATGGCGTTCTCCACAACTCTTTTTTTTTTAAGGGAGTTCACTCCTATACTGCTTTTCTTAAGATTTAAATAAAATTAAAATTAGTCCAGAAAACAAAGCTGAAAAATTACAAAACCGCAATTTTTCAAAATGCATAGAGCCATAAAAATTTGGATTAAGCTTACTTTACCCCTTCTCTTCAAATTCTATATTATGCTGATGGGCCCCTTTATTTTTAGGGTAAAACTATCCTTTATTGCTACAACCTTAAACGATCATTAAGCTTAAGTTGAGTAAATTTAGACTCAAATAGGTTTTTTATTTTTATTTTTTTGAACCTTTTATTTCCCCTTAAAAAAGCAAACCTTATATTTAAAAAATATAACGCCCCTATAAAAGTTATGTCGTTCCTGCTTACTCATTGTCTCTTATGGAAAATATGTTTTTTACAGAAAATTAAGTGTTATACATCTTGTAATAAAATTGCTTCAAAAAAATGCAATAAATTGAGTGACCATTTAAAAAAATAAATTATTTTTAAAAACCTCTATCGAAAAACCTTTTGAATAAAAACCTAAAATTCTTTTTTATATTTTTTAACCTAAAAATAAAACACAAATCAGAAATTTCAGTTTTTCTCGGATATTAAATACTCAGAACTTTTAATGGATTTGTAAAATAACCATTTGCCATATGATTCATCTAGGTTTTGAATCATGTCACTTGGCTATATATATATATATATATATATATATATATATATATATATATATATATATATATATATATATATATATATATATAATATATATATATATTTAACCCTTAAATCAACCCATATGATGATTTAATAAAAAAATTGTTTACCCAAGAAAAGTTAACATATAGTCACAGAGTTGTAATTAAAAAATGTGACTGCTCAAAAGTATTACTAATTTAATTTTGTAATTTTTAATCCTTAAAAATCCACCCCTTACAATATTACAATGCAAAAAATAGTACAAAATCGCGGATTTTTTGAAAAATGCATCGAATCGCTTTTAGAACGCTTAAAAAAATTGGGTTTCTAAGCATAACTCCTTTAGTTTTTGTGATAAAAAGTTTTTTAAAAAACCATTTTTTGTTTTTTTTAAGAGCTATAAAATCCTATATATTAAAACTTTAAAACCCTTACATTTTTAAAGGAGCGAGTTTAAAGAGCTGAAACAAGGTAGTGCTCGTCTACACATCGCGTTTTAAACGTTTATATCTCACTTAATTTTCGTTATACAGTAAATTAAAAAAAAAATATTTGAAATCTAAAAAGCTACAATTGGATACCTTAGTAATTCGTACTTATCTCCCTTAGTTTTTAAGTTATTTTCTTGCAGCTCCATTTTTTTCAAAATTAAACAATTTAAATCGGTAAAAATTTGAGAATGTATTTATGATGCAAAGATAAAGAGAATTAAAAAAAGAGGCTATGACTTATTTTAATTAGGGTGTTTAGTTGTTATTAAAATTAGGTAATTCTTTTCGAAGATTTTTGCACTCAAAAAATTTTGGTCTAACCTTATTTTAATCATAACTTACTCAACTTTTATGATAGAGAGGTCTTTGCAAATGCTTCAAAAAAGTTATTATTTGTTTTCCTCGAAAAATACGTAGATTTTGCGATATTTGGCTTTGAAACTCTGAAATTTTGTGTTTGATGAATAACAGCTAACCTTTAACAAACCACAACTTGGTTTGTATTGGTCCCACAGCAATTACAAAAAAACATTTTATTCATATTTTTAAAAGATACAATTTTATTATTTAGAGTTTTTTAATAAAATGCATACTTATCGAGTTATTTGCAAAAAAAAAACGATTAAAAACGTTGATTTTATCGACGAAAAACTGCGACTTTCGATCGCAAATAACTCGAAAAGTATGCATTTTACAAAAAAATGCATAAAACATTTTTTGCTTAGAAATCATTTTTCCATCGATTCATGGTCAAAATATAAAAAAAATTCCACCCCGAGGTGGTTTGGCAACCACCTCCAAGGTAAAGGCACCCTTTGGCATGATATATATTTTGCTCCTTGGACTATTCAGCGCGGATGGCATGGATGAGACGAAGATAAAAGATGCTCATCCCAATCTCGATTTGACTTGTGGACGGGCCGGGCTTTAACTTTTAACAATTTGCTAAGTTGACAACGGTTTAGAATGTTTAACAAAATGTCAGATTTTGACAGGTTGCCTACTAAAATCATTGAATAACACTGACAATGAAGTTTTGTTAAACATTCTAAACTGCTAAGTCCATTGCTAAATTTAAAGCGATCATCACTCGGCCGTTAGTATTTTATTTTGTCCAAAAAAGCAGCTCAGTTTACTTAAGACCTCACTCTTTCAAAAAGACCTCTTTATTTTCTCCTAATGAGCTGTAGGGGTCATTTCCTCCTTTTATGAGTATTTTAATGGTTTCTTCTCTGAAGAATTAGCAAGTATAATTTTTACTCTGACATCTCCCAGTAGTGGATCACAAAGTGCTACTATGCATTTCTTAACTGTCCATCAGGAGAAGCCCCAAACCCCTTTTAGGCTGCTTCATTTCTAAACTATCCAGATGATGGAACCCACTGCCTCTTTCTCCAAACCTCTGAATCTTAACTTCGTGTTAATAAATTGCCTCGAACTTCACTTAAGGCACTCACGGTAACTTAATAGGCCTTTAGGCCTTCGTGGACTGATACAAGATTATTAAACATACCAAAAACACTTATTTAAATTAAGGGCCAAGTTCATATCCAAAAATCTCGGCCTCTTAAAAGTACTAAGATTAGAATTAGTTTTTTTTAACTTGTCAAGTTTTTTACTAATCTGTCTATATCATTAAATATTGTTTTCAGTAATACAGGCAGTTTTTTATTATTAGTTTCTACTGCCTTAGAAAGTGCCCCATAATTGTGATTGATGTCAATCAGTCAGTCTGTAGTAAAATGAGCGATTTTCAAAATCGAATATTCTAGAACCAACTTGACATAAGTTTCTTAATTTTTTTACAGGTAACAATAATACTTTTGTGAATTTACATACCAAATCTCATATCTTTATGTGGGACAATAACAAAGTTATGATAGGGGGAATATTTGCTGAAAGCTTTCGTGTAATACTCACACTGCGTGCGACAGATCAAAACTTGGCCTGGTAGATAAACATTATTAGTTTGGTATTTTCGCCTTTTCTAAAAATCTCTCTCTAAACTGATCGTTCCGACGCATTGATTTTTAAATTAAAGTTGTATTTTTTTACAGCTTTAAATTGGTGGAAAATCAATAGTTTATTTATTTTAGCTTTTTGAGAAAGGCATTTCATAAGTTTTTTTTACAGTTATCTATGGAAATTTTTTATGTTAAAAATATGTTAAACATTTACATATTTTGTAGGAAACTGAAGAAATGGTTGACGATCCATTTTGTAATCCAGATAAACCTATCAGAGTTACTTTTGAAGAAATTACATCGGCTGCCTACAAAATTAAGAGCGGTGTTAAGAACACACCATGTATTGTAAGTTTGATTTTTTTTATTTAACTACCTAATTTATATAAGCACAAGATCCTATTACCAATAACTTAAAAAAAAAATCTGCATGTAAAAATGCCGCCTATATAAAAAAAATTAGGACCAATTCATTTTTAGATAGGGTAAGTAGTTCAAATGCACAATACAAATTTTCATCACAGAAAGTAATGAAGAGTTTCATATGTTATATACTTTTTTGGATTACTGTATATTATTAAAAATTTATTGCTGGACACTATGAAATAGCTGTTTTTTAATCCAGTAATATTTTTTTTCAGAAATCACATATGTCAGTATTAACTGGAATGGACATTTACTTAAAGAAGGACTTTTTACAGCATACTGGCAGGTATATATGTTATTACTTTGGTTGTTTAATAATTCATTTATTTATTCATAATATGATTTAAAAACAAAGAAATTAAAAAACTTTAAAATACGTATAAAAATGAACCAATTAAATACTATAAAAATTTTTGATAACAACTAATTAAACTTGACCCAAAAGCAAAGCCGATATCCATCGAGAGATTTTAAAACGGTATCCTTGAACGTTTAGTTAAACAGGGGTTTTTCCGCCAAGCTCAATTGGCTCTGAGAAACGTTGACTAAAAAATTTCACAATTTCCGTTTAGTCGCCTCGCTTTCGCTACTTCGTTTCCAATAGGTTAACAACATTGACAATTTATACGCACATGTTTTGTACCTCATCGCTGGGCAAGGGTTATGACTTAATTTTATTCGCATTACGGAAGCATTGATATTTGAACTGATTCAAAACGCCCCATTTAAATGAACCATCTATTCGTAGTAGTATTATCTTTGTTAATATGCATTCTACAGAAATCAAAATTTGAAAATGGTACAACAATACTTTAAAACTACAAAGTATAATAAATGTCATACAATAAAATAAAATAAAAATACATATACATACAATTTAAAAATAAAAACAACTAATTAAACAAAGTACAATGAACAAACTAAAACCTAAAAATGGCCTGATAAACAGACCCAACACAATGTTAAAAAGACGATTAATGAAGCTGTTTAGTCTGTAATTAGTTCGGTGTCTATTTTCATAAAAAACTTGCCAAGCTCAATTGGCTCTAGCAGAAATTCAGAAATTAATAGATTCAACTAAATCATTACAAAAAAATCATGTTCAACAATTTGTACAGGAAAATCGCCATTGCATCCTGCCTGCTTTTTTTAAATGGTTTTAATCCTAACAGCTGTATTCTAGTTGCATAAGGCACATCCTTCTATGGAAACCTATGCCTGTACAAGAAAAACTTTGGAAATTTATTTTGCAATTTTAATCTTTATTGATTGATTAGCATATGAAGGTGCCATATTAGAGAACCTTATGTTTACACAATTACATCAGACTAAACTATTATAGGACAGAAATTGCCTAACCAGCAACTTTAGCGCATTTCCAAAGATCTATGGGCCTAACCACGAAGAGTGTTAACACAGCGGTGGGAAGAAATTGCCTTAGTGTTATAAATATTTCTACATGTTCTACAAACAAATCCCAACATCCAATATGATTTTAAAATAATACTGTTAGTGTGTTTGTTAAAATTAAGCTCCCTGTCAAAAATTACCCCTAGATCGTTAATATATGATACTGTTGTTAATGCAATATTGTTCTTTTGTATTTGGATGCGACGGGACTTTTTGGTCTAAAAATCTTATTACTTTACGTTTATTAATTTTAAATTGTATGTAGAGTTTACAGAATCGTAACTAAATAAGAAAATACTTAATTTTTTTAGTTTTAAAGATAGGGGAGCAAGGTATGCTTTGATTATGCTCAACGCTGAAGAACGCAAACGAGGAGTTATAGCAGCCTCTCTGGGAAACCACGCCCAAGCAGTTTGTTACCATGGTTACGAGCTAGGAATACCAGTGACGGTGGTGATGCCCCTCATTGCACCAATCATGAAGATACAGAAGTGTCGAGAATACAATGCTAATGTTCTTATTGAAGGAAAGGTAGAGTATAGTATATTACCAAAAATATTTTTACTACAAGAGTTTTTACTTTAGATATTGTTGATATTTTTTTCTTCAGGATATGAGTGAAGCCAAAAAGAGAGCCTACCAACTGTCAAAAGAAAAAGGACTGACATATATCAACGGGTATGACCACCCTCATATTATAGCCGGACAAGGAACCATAGGTCTGGAAATTATGGAACAAGTTCCCGATATTGACGCTATAGTAGTGCCGACTGGTGGTGGGGGGTTGTTGGCGGGTGTGTCTGTGGCTGTTAAGATGTTGAATCCTAATATTCAAATTATCGTAAGTATTTGCATTATTATGTCACATACCAATTTTTGTATTTTAAATTTTAAGAATGTCTGTGTAATCATGTTAAAAATAGTGTTATTGTTATAAGGTATAAATTAAAGATTGATTCCTTAGTAACAATGCAATATCAGAAATTTCATTATATTTATATAAAGCATAAACGAAGTGCAAAATGAGATGCAGTTTTTTCCCAAAATTTGTAACACCCTGTGAGGAGCAGCAGCGGTTGTTCACTAAAATCACACACAGTAGCCTTATTACTTTTTTTAACACATTATTTCTTTTCATCGTGGCATTTTTTCTCCTTTTATTAGAGATACACTTTTAAAACGAATGCCGTGAAAGATACTTTGTCCCATTGTTACATCCTGTAATTTCTTGAATTCAGTTCTGAATAAAAAATTTTGATATAAAATCGGTACAAAGAAATTAATCTACAAAAAAGATCTATCAAAATCAAATAAGAAGTTGGCCGGCTTGTAGTGGCCGGTTTTTTGTTTATAGTCAAATTAACAATTGTTTGTTAAGCACCATTTGGTATTGAGACTATTTTTTCTGAGAAATCGGTAATTGAAATAATTCTCGTTTAGATCCAACTGTATGCTTTCCACTGAATAAGATTTTTTTTCCAGGGTGTCGAGTCTGAAAGGTGTGCAAGTTATTCTAAGGCGATGGCTAATAATGGACCAGTATATACACCAATTGAGGGAACATTAGCAGATGGTTTAGCTGTGCCTGAAACTGGAGTCAATGCTTGGAAAACGTCGAAAAATTTGATCGATAAATTGGTAAGCATAGTCCCACGATTTAAAAATTTTTGCTTATTTTTGAATTCTACATTCCATTTTAAATATTATATGTGTTATTTGGCAAAAATAAAACAACAATACCCCGAAACATACTTTACAAGTACGCAACTTTTACCTTTATATTTTTGGTAACAAAAATTCAAAATTCTTTATAAGAACTCCTTTAATTTTAACAAAGTTTTTAAGTAAACTTTTTAATAATTTCACACATTTTTGTGTAATTTGCTCCTACACTAAGATCAACGCCTTCAAACATTTGATGACTGAAATGGCGAATGTATTGCCAAGATAAAATCAACAATAAGTTAAAACTTATTCAAAAAATGTTTGTTTTAAACAAGTGTTAAAAATAAAGGTAGTTATTTTTTTTAGGTAGTTGTGAAAGAAGAATGGATTGCTCTGGCCATTTTAAGGTTTATAGAAAACGAAAAATGTGTAGTTGAAGGGGACCAGTTTGGGGAAACTATTTACCCGGCAAATTGGGGGGGAATTTAAAGGAAAAAAAGGAGTATTTTAAATTATATACATAATAGTTTTTTTGGCTTTTAATGATATTAAAAAAAAGCCCCCGGGCTTTTTTTTAAAATATATTTAATTTTTATGTTTTTTTTAAAACCCCTTCCCCCATTTGGGGCCCAAAAGGGGAAAAAATTTTTAACAAATTTTTTTTTAATTTATTTTAAACCCCTTTTTTTCCAAAAAATTTTAAACCCCAAATTTGGGAAAAAATACCCTTTTTCAAAAGGGGTTTTTTTGGGGAGAAATTTAAATTTTCTACGTTGATGTAACAGATACTTTTCCCATTGTTACATAATTGCTTGAATTTACTTCGTCAAAAAAAAATGATATAAAACATAAAAGAATTAAACTCAAAAAAGATATCTTCAAATAAAAGTTGTATCCTAAGCTATTTTAAGTTTTTTTTTTATGGAAAATAATAATTGTTTGTAACCACCATTTTATTGGACTTTTCTAAACATCGGTATTAAAAATCCGTAAAAATGTTCCAACTTCCCCAACAATACTTTCCGGGGTTTCACTGGGGGGATTTAGGGATGCTATATGGAAGTATTTTGGGGACATTAGCAGGGTTTAGCTGTGCCTGTGTCGCTTGGAAAACCTTTGATCAAATTGTAACACATACACGATTAAAAATTTGTTTTTTGAATTACAATTAGTTTTAAATATTATATTTTTAAATAAAAAAATTAAAATACTTTAAATTTGCATTTTACCTTTAATTTTTGGGTCTTAAAAAGACTTAAATAAACTATACATTTTATAGATGGTTTATAATAACTTTTATAATTATACACATTTTGTATTTCTTCATTAAAAAAACATTATGACATTTAAAACAAAATAGTAGATGTTCTGGCGAGCATGTTCAGTAGCAATAAAATCAAAAGTAAACAAATTTTAAAAAATTTTTCGCCTACAAAAAAAATCCCAAATTTTGTACCGTAGGTATTTGTGAAAAAGAATATTGGAAAAAAGTTAAGAAAATTAAAAAGTTTTAACACCCTGTATTGGATTAGTATTTACTGGATAATGGCAATTTAAGTAAAGTTGCATTAAATTTACCTAATTTTAATTGTTGTTGCTCTGTGTCTTATTACTTTTGGGAAAACCCTTCCTGTATATCCTATGTCTATGAACGGCTAAAAAAGGTAGGGAAACGCTAAGAAAAGTGTATAGAGCTAAATGAAGATTACGTTTTTTTTTTAATCTATTCAGAATAATGTAATAAACGACTTTCGTAAAAATGCTTGTATGTTAACAATAATATTTAGGCGATATGTTGTAACTTCCTTTGGGCAAGTTCTGCATTACCCTGTATTTGTTACAACCCTGAAAATAAAAGTGAATTCAATAAACATTTTCGGTAATCCATTATTTATGAGAATTGTTAATTTACCAAGACTAATTTATTTGTATTATTGTCTGTTAAACAGTTTAGCATAGGCAATTAAATATACACCAAAAATTGTTTTGATTACGGTTTTGGTTTAAAACTTTTTTCTTAAAATATAAAAATAATAATTTCTAAAATTTAATCGACAAGTGAGAACGTGCGATTGAAAGCTACAGAGCTTTTCCAAGGAGAAATTCATCCCGCCACTTAGTAGTGCTGTGAAAGTGTAGATTTGAAGTCTAGAATGTCTAAAATTTTTAGAAGCACACATGGTGTCGTTGAAAAGCGGTAGTCAAGGGTACAAAAAATGCTCTGACAAAAACTGGATTATCTGCAATCTGGGATTGCATTTTGAAAGCATCTAATTGCCTTTTTTTTTGTTAATGTTCGAGGGATTTCCTATGGCTTAGAGCCAGACTGTGGAAATTATCCACAGAATGTGCTGGCGAAATGAATGCCTCATGGAAATTCAAGCAAAATAATTATAAATAGAAATAGAAGGTAGGTAGGTAGGTTAAAGTGAGTGGGTATTACACCCTTCCACCGCGACCGATCGGTCTATTGTGGCTCACACCTTTTATATTCCTCGCACCAGGTCCGACCCAATAAATCTGATGATCCTGTTGGGAGAAAATCTTTCACCTCCCCGGCAACAAGGTATCATTGGAGGATTGCGAATCTTAGTCGTCATTGCTAAAACACAGTTGTTCTACCGATTCATCCCTCCATGCACATGCGGCATTCGGCATCTTCCGCTAGGCCGATCTTGTGCATGTGGTATTTTAATCTGCAGTGTCCCGTGTATAGTCCCACTAGAGTTTTAAGGTGTACCCTTGATTGCTCCAGTAGTTTGACAGTACATTGTTGGTTCGGTGGGCTTATAAAGGCCTTCGAGTGTCTGAGACCAGAAAGTCCATGCCAGTACCGAAGATTTTCTCTTTGTATCCAAGCTGATATGAACTGCTTGGCCGTTCCATAAGATACACCGATGACCGGTTCCGGCCCTGTGAATTTTGTCTCCGCCCCCCTTTTGGCAAGAAGGTATGCGGATTCATTACCCTCTAGGCCGGTGTGTCCAGGTATCCACAGTAGTGTAACCTTATTGTTTTGACCCAGTTTGGTCAGCGCATCCTTGCAATTCCAGACGGTTTTCAAATTGCACCAGCTGGATTCAAGAGCCTTAAATGCTTGACTATCGGAGAATATTTTAATTGTCTTACGTGTGCATTGCCGATCAACCAGCGATCTAGCACACATCTCAATAGCAAATACCTCCGCTTGAAATATGGTTGCGAGAGTGCCCAGGCTAACGGAAAACTCTGCCCTCGGCCTCTGTCCATATATTCCAGCTCCAACACCGTCCTTAGTTTTGGAGCCATCGGTGTACCAACAGATGTCAGCCCAGAGCAGGTCGGTCGTTTTTCGACTCCAGTCCTCCCTTTCTGGGTAGACTACACTGTAGGGCCGGTTGTAATTGGTTGCTGTAGGCATTATGTCTGAGGGCATTCCCAGTCTGTCACAGGTCAGGACATTCCTGAGGAGACTGGTGCTCTCCATATGACACGCCTGCGGTTTGTTACTGACTGCTTAATAGAGTCTGTATGTTGCCCACCTTGCCCCTCTCTCTCTCCAAGTAGATATGCAGAGGAGGCAGTTCTAAAAGACCTCGATCACTAATCGCCTTTATTAATACTCCTGTGTGTGAAATAGCTAATTATATTTTTTCATTTTTTAACATTACAGAATAGTACTGATTCTAAGTGGTGGCAATATCGATACAACCATTCTTGGTAGATGTCTCGAACGAGGATTGGCTGCGGATGGCCGTCTAGTCAAATGCAGGGTCACTGTCAGCGATAGACCCGGTGGAATATGTGAGTTATGTAAAGTGTTTAAGTCTATAGGAGTTTCGATCAAGGATGTTATTCACGAAAGGGCATGGGTGGCGTCGGATGTATTTAGTGTCAAGGTAAGTATTAGAAAAAAATAAAGTATTATCTTTTTACGGGACCTTTATTTAATACCGGATTGAACATGTTCGCTGTCGCAAAAAAAATCAGCCGATGCTTATAAGCAGTCTAGATTTGCAAAAAAGGCTTCTAACCTTGTAGGCGGTACTTTTAAGAATGTTCTTAATGGCGTAGACACATTCTATCCATTGCCATAACAGCTATTAAAAAAACCGAATTTTTCCCCTTCATCACATCGAATCGAACGTGAAACGTTTTTTGCGAGGTTTTACATATTTACACTTTTTTTTAAAGAGATAAAGGTGTCCCCCCCCCCCCCCCCCCCCCCCCCCCCCCCCCCCCCCCCCCCCCGCGCCGCTTCATCACATCGAATCGAACGTGGAACGTTTTTTGCGAGGTTTTACATATTTACACTTTTTTTTAAAGAGATAAAGGTGTACTTTTTACAAAATTAGGCTAAATATCCATTTTAAGAACACAAATTATTATGTTTTATAACAGCACTTTTTTATTTTGCTTTAATAAGATTTCTCGGTTGTACACATCACGTTTTCAGAACTCCTTGGTACACCTGCACTATGGTTGTCTTAAATGGATGTAGCCGTCGTGAAAACCTTTCACGGTAAAGTGGACAACGGACAAACATATCGCGACCAGTACCCAAACCAGAGATGAGTAGAGAAATTGCCGATGGCAATGGAGCGAAATGTACCAGCGAATGCTGTCACTAGACGCACTTTCTCCCCTCTTCGCCTGCTAAAGTGCGTCTACATGGACGAGAACGGGAGACGCACCGACGTTCTCGGACGACCAGTGGTCGATTTTCATGTTAATAAAAAATTATTTATTAACAATTTACATTTAACGATGGCATACAATTATAATTTTATTAAAAATATTGATAAAATTTTTTAAAAAGTATTCCCGAGTGGGAATTGAAATTGCGGTCGCGGTTCGTCTCCGATTCTCGTCCATGTAGACGTACTTTAGCAGGCAAAGTGCGTCTTGTTCGGGAGTTGACCATGCGGGGGCGCTCTTTTTCCGTCGCGTTTTCATAACACGCCATCGGCAATCTCCCTATTCATCTCTGCCCAAACTGCAAACGAGGCCTTTGAGTAGCGCTGTTGTCAATTGTTTTTTAAATTTTTAACTAAGGGAAAAATTATTACTTTTTTTTATTTATAAAGTGAAACATTTTATTAGCAAATAAAAAGTTTCCAATTGTTAAGCTTTTCAGAAATAATTGCTTCCAAAGTTTGTAACTTTAATATTGTTTAGACAAAAATCTTTCAAGTTTTGACACATATGTCATATAAACTTTTTGACTTATTCTGAGCTCCACTTAAAATCGTGAGCATTATACTTTTTACATCCTGTATAGTCTAGGCTGTGGTAGTGTGTTTTCCTGTGTATTAATAATGTTTTTTTTCTGTATTTCAGGTTATAGTTGTATGCGAAACCAGAGATTATGCCCATAGTGTAGAACTTCGAAATCTACTTTGTTCTAAATACAAGAAGGTTGAATTTGAACATTTCCCTACTAAAAATTACTTTGGCGAGAATGCAGACTGATTTTTATATTCGTTATGGTTAAAATATTAAATAGGCTTATTTTTATACATAAAAAAGACTTTTATATGGTGATATTGGTTAATTTGGATCTAGAAATTTTAGAACTGTTATTTAATTTTTATGACATTGTATATTTTATTCCAAAACAAGAAATTTTTAAATATTGTGATTTATTTTATTTTAAATTAAAAAAATGTATACTGTAATATTGTTTTTTTTAATATACCTGCTGTCCTGTGCCAGCCAGAAGGTGGTGTAATCTTTTGAATAAGCTGTCGATTGCCACCTGATGAGAGCCTATCTTAAAGGAAGAAAGAAAATTGGTTTCTGTTTACTTACTAGAGGCAGTCTTGCTCCTAGAAGAATCAAGGAAGTTTAAAGGTGTATGGAAGCCAATGCTATGGCCCATTCGATCAAAAAAGTCCAGCCCAGTATGAAAATAACTGTCAGAGTTGGCCCCGCCGATTCTGCGCAATAACAAAATTCCACGAAATAATTTAATGTGTCCCTACTTACACACTGATAAATCAGTGTGTAATTAGGAAACATATTATACTTTTATGAGAGCCGTAGTACCGTAAAATTTCATAGGAAATAGCAGTGAGAAAAGTAAGGCAATCTTAACTATCTTTAAGATGATTTACACAATGTTTGTGTATTTCTGTGGATTATTAAAAAGAAATAAGGTTTACATTTAGTACTTTTATTTCATTTAATAATTTAGTAATTTTTTTAAAGGATCAAAATTATTAATTACTGGGCAGACCAGGCAAATTTTAATATATACAGGTCCCTCTAATTGAATGAAAGAAAGTACAATTTTATGTTAAAGTTCCTTTTTGCTTTTTCTGTATTTGTTTAAGAAGAAATTAGATTTTTGGTTTCTTAAACTTACATTATCAACTTTTTAAGCTTGACATACTGTAGACACATAATATTTAACGGATACTGTTAGAATGGATACCTAGGTACCAAAGGTTACTAAACATTTTTAACCACTGTTATTCTGTCTCATGAATGTTTGTTATTAGTGAAAAGTATATGCCTAAAAGCAGTTATAAAAATTTTCACTTTTTAATGTACAACCACAATCTTAGGATTAGATTAAACTCATTTACACTATCTTGCCCTTCTTTTATCACAAAATTGGTGATAAGTACATGAAACTATCATACAATGTTTAAAATTTATTTTAAAAAAATCGTGTTTTTATTTATTTACAAATATTTTTGGTAAAAATACAAAACTCCCAAAATCGACCATTTAAATAGAAGGCTGTAAAGTGGCGCCATCTATTCTTTCCATATTATATCAGATGATATAAAATCCAATATTACACAATAATTTTAAATATTCTATGGTAGTATCGTTTAATAACCAACAATTTGCAAAAAATAAAAAAAACAGTGAATGCTTGAATTTGACATTTGATGATGTCAACTTTATAGATAGTAACAAAGAATTATGGAAGTCCGGCTCTGACCTACTATTCATTGCGCAAACTCCGCGGGGCCAATCCCCCGATTCCCGCTGCCCTGCACGCCTGGACAATTTTGTTCTACAGTATTGGGCTTCCATACACCTTTAAATTTCCTTGAGAAGAATAGGTCTTCTTTCTCGCTTAAAAGTGCTGATTGGACGGTGAGGAGGTGCCGACCAATCAGCACGCAGAGTAGAGTATAAATGTAAGAACACAGTTGTTATTCTGTATCTTACAGTAGCCCTGTAAGCCATTTATTTATTTCCACTTAATCATTATTTGCTTAAATTACAGGATATGGGTTATCCATTGTCTTAGAAGGATAATCTAAATAAAAATCCAAATCCAATGTATATAAACTTTTATTTTCTTCACAATAATGAATAAAATTTTCAAAAAAATCACAACACAAAAAATTTTAAAAAATGTCAATATTTATTTTGGACCCAGTTATGATGTTTTTCATAAATAAACATCAAAAATAACCTTTAGCTGAGCTTAAATCCACAATCTAGTATTGAACGTCAGTTTAAATGAAAACTTCAATACATAAATGATAAAAACATGACATTATTTAAACCAAAAAAGTAAAGCTATTCCTATGACTACGTTAACACATTCAGCTTTTATTTGAGATATTCAGCGTTTAATATTATTGTTTTAAAACATAACAGTTTATTATAACTTTAATATCTATCTTAACATTTTTAAGCCACCAAAAATTAAAATTAGGTTTGTTCCCACCAGCAGTTTTTGTACTGCCCTGAGACAGTTTCAAAATTTGTCCAGTTGGAACAAACATCTTTCTTTCCTCTGTAACCACAGCAGATAATGAAAATAATCTTTATAATTTACTGGTTGACTAACAAAAATAACTTGTCTAAGGTAAGCACACATATTTTATGCATAACTAGAAAAAAAAGCACCCTGGAGTAAAAATAGGCATCTTGCAACACCTCAGCTGTTATCTGTCTTCAACCAATAAAATACAATTAATTCTAAAGTTAAATGCAACAGTGTTTACTAAAGAAATATTCAGATGACTTAAAAATGCTTTACAATGTTCTTACTGTTTGATACTACCAGCTACTTCTTCCATAAAGTTGGCGAGCTTGACATCACGACGACTGAGACCATTGATGTCATGAGAACTTAACGTCACATTAACTTTGTTGTAAACGTTAAACCATTCTGGATGATGGTCCATTTTGTCTGAGAGGAGAGCAATGCGGGTCATAAATCCAAAAGCCTAAGACAAGAAAATAATAATAAAAAAAGGTAGAGCTGACGGTACCATCTTTTGTTAAATAGTTTATAAAATACAGGATGTCCCAACTCTATTTATTTACTAAAATAACTGTCAGAGTTGGCCCCGCCGATTCTGCGCAATAACAAAATTCCACGAAATAATTTAATGTGTCCCCTACTTACACATTGAAAGAATCAGTGGTAATTAGGCTAACATATTATACTTTTATGAAGGTAGTAATCGTAAAAATTTCATAGGAAATAGCAGTGAGAAAAGTAAGGCAATCTTAACTATCTTTAAGATGATTTTGTACTGTACATGATACAGAAAAAAACTTAAGATAAAAAATATGTGTTTGTAAATATACAGGGTGTCTCAAAAATAGAGTTTTCAGTTAAGTACATTTTTTTAAATGGAACATCCTGTATATTCTGCCAAATATTGACTCTACATTTAATTCTACTTCAAAAATGTCAAATACACTATTGGTCATTTATTGCTGGTTTTTGAGATAATTAAGTAACTAATAAAGTAACTAAATTGATCATTTTCACACTAAAAGAATTATTTTAAAATAATTATGACAGAAAATAGTGCTAAAAAATGGTCAGCAGTTTAAAAATTTAGAATGGGATGTAATGTTACAGGTACAATTTTATAAAAAAAAATCTATAAAAGCATCAGCAAACTAATAAATACATACTTGACAATTTCTGAACATAAAAATCGATAAAATAATATAATTATGAGTTACCTGATTAAAATCCTTAAACAAAAACTCCTTGTAAATAGCATCTCTGTCTTTTTGAATTGTCCATCCTCTAGCTAGTAAAGCATTTAGCTGGGTGTTTCTTTCTTCAGTTGTAAGTTTATCAGACTACAAAAAAATGAGAAGCTACATTTTACATTACAAAATTTATAACCACTAAATCTATATTTAATTAATACACCTTTAAGATAGTCTTACACGATCACAAAGTCAAAACAGACAATTATCGAACATAGATAAGTGAAACAAATCACTTTATTTTATGTCAGTGTTTTTAGAAATGATTTCTTATTGAAAAATATTAAAAGTTTCTATAAATAAAGGTTTCAAAAATGCATAGTTTTTAAGATACAGGGTATTAAACTTTAAAAAATAGGTTCTTTTTTTTGTAATTATCTTAAATACCTAACTAAATCAAAATTATTAAGCTCAGTGGCGTCTCAGGGGACATCTTATTGAAAATAATTGTGACAAAAATGTACGCCACTGAGCTTTTGTAATTTTTATATTTTTCTTAGATTAAGCAAAAAAATAACTTTTTTGTCTTTTGATATTTTTTCCTATTTTGCTTCGTTTTCGAGAAAACAAAATAAAACCAATTTATTGCAAGTCTCTGGACCATTAAAAAAGTAAATTTCAGTTTGCAGCTAGAGTTAACTATATTAATGGGATCCATAGACTTGCAATGAATTATTTTTAATTTTTGGTAATTGTTTCGAAAGTTGCCTCCTCTCCGATTTTGACCAAATTTGGCGCTGATTACGAATCTGAAAAAAATATTTTTTCGTCAACGTTTCGTTTTCGAAATATTCATCATCAAAGTTGAAAATCAAGCTAACCTAATTTACACTCTTCCTCCTTCTTTTTGCACAGAATTCTTGATTTTTACACTAAATTGACACACAATATTTCACAAACACCTTTTAAAAACTTGATTTTATATTTATTTTACATCTTTTTTCCATTTAATTGCAAACCTCCACTTTTATACGCCCCAACGTGGCCGCAACCATGTATACACTAGGGATTTTATAAGAAAATATGGCCGCTGCCTTTGAACTTGAAAGTACGCAATTTAATGAAAAAAAGGTGTAAAATAAAAATACAAGGTTTTAAGAGGGGTTTATAAAATTTGTGTGCCACTTTAGTGTAAAAATCAAGAATTGTGTACAAAAAGAAGGGGATATATAGTGAAAATGAGGTTAGTTTGATTTCAACTTAAGGCTGGTTTATGCAGACAACTTTAAATCTGATTTAACTTTTATTTAAATTTTTAACTTTAAAAATTTCGTTGGGTTGTATTAATTATTAAACAATTTTTTATGTTTTGACAAGGTTTTAACTGTTTTTTGTGCTTGGTTTGTTATAATTTGATAAATAAAATAATTAATAAAGATATCCGTATTGTCCTTTACGTAAATCGGGTTGAAGGTTAAAGTTGACAGCTCGGTCCAGGTGAATTTTAAGTTTGGCTACACTGCTCGCGCATGCTCATTTTCATTATTATTTAATTTAACTTTAAGAAGAAAAAAATTGGCCAACTTCTTAAATAAAAGTTAAAGTTAAAGTTTCCTTAAAGTGTATATAAATGTGCTTATATATTGGTGTGATCTTACACTAAAGTTAAATTAAATTTAAAATTGTCTGCATAAACCAGCCTTAAAATGATAAATATCTCGAAAACGAAACGTTGCCAAAAATATATTTTTTTCAGATTCGAAATCAGCGCCCCAAAAACACCATATTTGGTCAAAATCGGAGAGGAGGTAACTTTCGAGACAATTACCTAATTTTTTTCTTAAAACCGATGTTGGGAAAAAATATCAAAACACAAAAAAGAAGTATTTTTAGTTGCTAAATCTAAAAAAATATAAAAATTGTAAAAAAATTTAGTGGTGTACATTTCTTTTACAATTATTTTCGATAGTGTCCCCTGAGGCGCCAGAGACTTAATAATTTGAATTTAATTAGACTAGAAATAACACAGACAAATTTTAAGAAAATCGGCTACAGGGTATTTAAGATAATTACAAAAAACCTAATTTTTCCTTAAAAAGTTTAACACCCTGTATCTAGAATCTATGCATTTTCGGATCCATATTTATAGAAACTATTTTTTTATATATTTTAATGAGGAATCACCTCTTAAAAGTTGGCCGCTCATTTTTCGAACACACTGTATATCTTTAAATGTATATTATAATATGGGTAACATTCAACATGTTTAAAATAAAGAAATGTGGCAAAAAGGCGATATATTTTGCTTTATTTCTTTTCCACTTAGGTATTCTTAATTTATATATCTTTTCTTTACACAGAAATACTATCCGAAGATCAAGCTTAGCCAATATGAATACATTTTTTTAATCGTTAACATCTGGGAACAAATAATCTGATTCTTTAACACATCTGCTTACTAAAAAAATAAATATCATTTTGTTTACATATTATATTTAATAAAAAAATATTTTCATCTGGTTAGCGCTCTAAGAATATAAGGCATTCTCCACAGCCTTATCTATAATCTCCAAAATTATTAAATGGTTGTATTTTTATCTTTAACGTTAAAAAAAACAATTCTATAAAAACGTACATACCATTTTGTTATCTTTTTCAAACCACAAGATGACCTCAATAATTTGTCACTCAATAATTCTTGCAAAATCAATGTTAAATCAAGAATAACTGGAGCACAAAAAATTAATCAGATAACAGAAATACTTTCACTTTAATAAAAAAAAAAAAATCTCATTCTCAACTAATCAATCTCTCAACTACCTGTTGCAAGAAAACCCAGGCTTTTACAAAATCAATACAGAACATGCCGATTTTTTAAATATAAAATAAGCTGTTAAAACCACAAAAATAACTTACCATCTTGCTCTTGGGATTTCCAGCAGACAACTGTACTCCACTCAAGGCTACAGAGCGAATATTGTTTAAGAAATTGTTGTGAAAGTGGTCAACGTTTTTTTCTAACAGAGTAATTTTACTGGACGCATGTCTTGCAGCGGCCGCTCTAGCTGCTACAAAACTCATGTTTTGCTGGTTATTTTTAACTCTAATCAATATAATTAATTGCACGGAAAATTGTGAAATAATTATCACATTTTGATGACGAACTCCTAATTAAAATAACTATTTTGGGTAGTCAAACAACAGTTATCTCTGGATTTATTTACAATTTTACAAACGTCAAGTATTTTTTTATTTAAGGTTATAAACTTTAAGCATATAGCTGCTAGAGGCATCCCTTTCACTCGGCCGAGCAATCAAAGGTTGGAGAGAGAAAGCACAAAGGGTCAGGTACCTTTTTCTTTCGCTTTGCATGCTAATTGATCAAAGTGGTATACACTACACCTCGTTTTGGCCGACCAATCAGATTGCACGTCCAATTGGTAAGGTATATACTTGAAAGGTATAACCAATGTTGAAGGGTTGCTCAGCCTCTTGTTAGGTCCGATATGGTGCACCAAACTGGCAGATTGCCTAGTAACCTTCGGTCGTATATCTGCTAGAGGCAGGCTTACCGTTTGACATGACAGTGCGACCTGATCAGCGGGAAGAGGTATGTACTCCACCGACCAATCAGCGAGCAGACAGAGAAGAGTACTAAACTTTTTGCGCTTTCTCTTTTAACCTCAGTTCGCAGGGCGAAGCAGTAAGGCTGCCTCTAGTAGATATATGTTCGAAGCTTCTATTTATCTGTTATGGTAACTTTCTTGTTCTAATGTTGGCTCATCTGGATTTTGACACCTTCAAAAAAATGAGGTTAATTTTTCAGTCACATGGGTTTGTTTTGAATTTTGGTGGAAAAAATAATTTCTTTTAAAAATGACCAAAGATACCCAAAAAGTTGTTACTATGGAAGATATTTTAAAGAAAGCTGATAAGTCAGATAATGCCAGAAATCAGGAAAGGGAAAATCCAGTCAAAAATCAAACGTAAGTTACATATTTTTTAAATTATCTAAAAGTACAACATGTTTTCAATAAAACCTTAAATTTTAAATATTTTTTAGAAAACCAAAACCAAATGAGTCCACTGTTAGGGGTAAACCAAAATCGGGAAGATTTTGGAAGTCAGAAAAAAAGAAATTTTCAACGATTGTTAAGACTAGAGGAATCAAGAGCTCTTTCGAGAAAAAACAACAACTAAGAGAAAAACTACAGAAAATGAGAGAAGTTTCAAAAGAATTAAAAGCTAAGAAAAAAGAGGAAGAAGAATTTAGAAAGCAAAGAAGGAGGGACAACTTAAGGAGACAAGAAGAAAATAGGAAAAAATCAGAAATTGTACAAGTTATCACAAATACCAAAAAGTTAAAGAAAATGAAGAAAAAACAACTTAGGTATATTGAGAAGAGAGACACTACAACTGTAGAAAAGTAATATTGTTTCAAATATAAACCTATTTTTGTGATAAAATATTTTTTAATATAAATTAGTATATACAAGCTTTCTTTTAATACTAAATAGGAAAAGCAACACATCTTAACAATTATTTATTTATAATATATATAACAATATAAAAAAGAAAAAAAAATCAACAGTTTTGTAGATAGAATTACATCCTGAAAACACCAAAATTTGTTTTGGGTATTTCTTTATTCAGGGCAGCAGCTAAACTTAATCCTAAAACTTTTCTTGTGTCTTTGGGATCTATGACACCATCATCCCATATCCTAAAATATAAGTGTAAAAATTATCCACTTCAGTCAATAACAAAGGCATAATTTATCAAAAATCCTTCAACAGAGAGTTAAAATTTGGACGTTCTTAGACTTAATGATTTTTTAATCATCTCATATAATTTTCTTTTACCATATGAGGTGTCCAATTTATCTGAATTTATAAAAAAGTAACATTTGTTGATTTCTAAATTATTTTTTCATACAAAGACACATTTTCATTTTTTATTATTGTTTTCTTATTCTTCACTTTAAATTACACATTATTAAAACTAGTTTTTTTAAATGCCAACCTCCTTTGTTAAAAGTGCCGCCCCCTAACGAGCGTTAAAGTGTAGCATATCTGTCAAAATCTGTAATCATATTGGTTTCTTTTTATTTTGATGTAACACTAAACAGTTGATTTTAAATTTTAACAGTAACACTGCGCTTTTACGCTTATTAGAAGGCATTTCAGAGCCAGCATTTAGGGAATGGAGAAAATTATCTCTAAAATTGCGATAAAAGTTTTCATAGGATTTTTGGTAATTGTATATTAATTTGGTTAGATACTTATAACAAATTTTTGTAAAACTATTGTTACAATCTTCAAGCAAATACCTACCTAGAGGCAGCTTTGCCGTGCAATCAAGCCTGCGAGAGATAAAGCGTGATAAGTCTACAACTTTTCTATCTCGCTCCGCATGCTGATTGGTTGGCGGGAAGGAATATAGACCCAAGGCTAGTTCAGATTAAAGTGGACAAAATATATGTAGCATATGCATATACCTCGACTATATATGCAATTAAACTCAAAAGCAATACTAAACAGACAACAAAATATAAAATTTACCTTGCTGTACTAAAATATGGCGATCCTTCCGCCTCAAATTTAGCAATAACTTCTTTTTCAAAATCACGTCTTTGTTCCTCCGTCATCTTTTTACTGGCCACTTCCGAAAGAACTCCCGCTGCTTGCGGACCGCCCATTACCGAAATTCTTGCATTGGGCCACATGTAAAGAAATCGTGGAGAATAAGATCTGCCACACATACCTAAAGACAAAAAAATCATTTTGGTTATTTGGATTTTCTATGCAAAATTTTTTATAAAATGCAACCATAAATTTAAAGATTTCTTTTTTTACCATAGTTTCCAGCTCCAAAGGAACCACCTATAATCACAGTTATTTTTGGAACTTCTGCACAAGCCACAGCTGTTACTAATTTGGCCCCATTTTTTGCTATTCCTCCCACCTCAGCTTGATGGCCAACCATGAACCCTAAAAATTTAAATAACTAATTTAAACTGGTAAACCTTAGCTTATAAAAAAACTTATAATGAAATAAACAGTTTCATATTAAAAATAATAATGCTGATGATGGTGTGAAACACGCAAAGGTATATTCAAATTTAACATTTGTTAGGTATTAAAATTGTTTACCCCTCTGGTAACCCTGGTAACAGGGATGTAAACACATAACTTAGTGAAACAGAATGAACAGAAACATAGTGTGAGAGGCGGACATAAACCGTATAAATACCAATGTTGCCAAATGTAGTAGTATTGAAATGCATGCAAATCCAAAAACAACATAAATACTATTTTAAAAACTGTCTCTGCTTTCGCTGAAGCACATTATAGTGCGATTTTTAGAAGTATATCAAAAATCCAATTCTTTTATAAATTTTTATGGAATAAAGCAATGTTTTTTTAGCCTACCTGTTATATTTTGCAAAAATATTATTGGCACTTTTCTCTGACAACATAACTGTACAAAATGTGCCCCTTTTAGGGCACTTTCAGAAAATAATACACCATTATTTCCTATAATTCCAACAGTTTTACCATAAAGTTTGGAAAAGCCACACACCAGAGTTTCTCCATACTTCTTTTTGAATTCGTCAAACTTGGACCCATCAAAAATCCTTAATAAAATATTTAGATTACTAGGTTCAAAATATCAATTTCATGAGCAAAGTAGCAAGCAAGAAGAAATGAAGAGCATGTTGCCTAACATTTCTTCTCACTTGCTTTGACCCCAGTACTGTACTATAAAAGCAAGATCCTGCATTCAGTGCAAACAACTTTAAAAGGGTCGATATTAAATAATTTTCAAAAAATGGCCAATTTTGAGAGTTTTTTGTCTTTCTCTGCAAAAAATGCAAATAAGGTTTTATAAGGAACCATTTTATTTTTTTTCTCTATTTTTTACAGTAGAACTATTACCAGTATCTCAATTCAATTACAATTATATCAAAAGTTTTTTACTCTAGAAAGAAAAATTACTATTTATTATGTTTTTTATATGAAAACTAAAAAAGCTAACTTTTGAACAGAAACAGAACAGAACCCAACATTCCCATTTATTATTAGTGGGATACACATAGAACTTAGTTACCTTGCTATAACTTCTCTAATATCATATGGTTTTGTTTGATCTTTTTCAATAATCCCATATAACTCTTCAGCATCATATAGGGGAGGTTCAAAACTTTCAGAAAACGTATTTACAGGTTTTCGGTTGAGATTCTTCACGATTTTCCTGGCAATTTCGATCGCATGCTCGTCATTTAAGGCATAATGATCCGTCACTCCGGACTGAGAACAATGTAAGTCAGCACCGCCCAAATCCTCAGCAGTAATCTTTAAGAGAACAGTAATAAAATAGCTTTTGTAAAAATAAAAACAGGAAATTTTTTATATTATGAAAACAAAATTTAAATAAGTATTTACCACTTCTCCTGTAGAGGCCTTTACTAGAGGAGGTCCTGCTAAAAATATGGTTCCTTGTTTTCTTACTATCACAGATTCTTCTGCCATTGATGGTAGGTAAGCTCCACCTGCTGTGCAGGGACCCATAACAACCGCAATCTAATAAGAGAAAAACCTACTTACAATAAAAATGTTAAAAAAATTTTGGAAAGGCTAGTTGTAAACATTAGATTTGTGTGGTATTTTAGAATTTCCATAAAAACTGTGGTGATCAAACAAGTTTAGTGAAAGTGTAGTACTCTATACTATAAAATATTTGAAAACTTTTGTACCTGTGGTATTCCCATAGATGACATAACAGCCTGATTATAAAAAATTCTTCCAAAATGATCCCTATCCGGAAAAACTTCTGATTGATGTGGTAAATTTGCACCACCACTGTCAACCAAGAATATACAGGGTAAGTTGTTTTGCTGTGCTATTTCTTGTGCTCTGAGATGTTTCTTTACTGTCATCGGGTAGTATGTTCCCCCTTTTACTGTTGCATCATTCCCTACTATCATACAATCTTGCCTAAAAAATTAAAATTGTAGTAATTTATATTTCTTATATGGTGTTCCTTCTTACCCATGTACTTTTCCAATTCCTGTCACAATTCCAGCGGAATTAATACTGTCCTCATAAAGTTCATTTGCAGCCAAGGCTGATAGTTCCAAAAAGGCTGTACTTTTATCCAGAAGCAAATTTATCCTATCTCTGACCAACAGTTTTCCTTTACTGGTATGTCTTGCAATTGCTTTATCTCCTCCACCTTGCAAAACTGTATTTGTCTTCTGTTCGAGTGTTTGAACAAGGCTGGACAAACAAGCATGGTTTTCCTATACATATAAAAATATAAAAGTATGTAGTGGATATATGAAAAGTTGCTGTTAAAAAGGTTGGTAATGGGTATTTATTTTACTATGAATTATATGATTTAACTACTGTAGGAAGAAATTTAATGTTCGCAAAATTAAATCTTCTTACTAAGCACAGGCAATATGTCATAGATATGTAGTGTATATTCACAATGATTTTTTATACATTTTGAAACAAATTATTACCGAAAATTGGAGAGACTGCAAATCCACTTTTGATTTAATCACATTGCTTGAATACTTTCTTAAAAGCTGCACAAGCCTTAGGTTCCTTAAAATAACTTCTTGCCTAACCAACATTTTTATTAGAACTGGGTTTTAATTTAACTGTTTTCGACTTTCCTTGGATATTCTTATCATTATTCGTGACGAAATCTTTTTACACAATAGATTATTTTAATATCATTATCATTTAAGCATATTACTATTTCTTGTTTTGATTATTTTTTTAGGATATATAAATTACTTAGTAGTAGAAAAAAATATTTAACAAATTTGTATTTCTATGCGACAAAAAATTAAATTATAAATCTGAAACAAAAAAATATTTAAAAATTATTTTTAAAAAATATGTAAACAAATAAGTGTTTGATATTAGGCAACCAAAAATACATGATTTCATAAGTTTTCTTTAAATGAGCCTTAAAAAAAGCAACAAGTCTTTTAGCAACAGCAGAGCAGAAAAATCTTCGGGCATACACCAAGAGGCAGCCTTGTAACTTGGTCGTACACCACCGATCAATATCAGCACGCAGAACAAGAAAGAAAGATTGTACTCTTATTTTTTTTTTCTCTTTCGCACGCCCATGCAGCAAGGCCGCCTCTATAAAATATATTCTCGAAGAGAAAAATCATAGGCTTCTTCGAAAAATAAAAGTAAAACAAATGAGCGGGGCGTCATTTTTATTGAAGTCTAAAAATGTTAACCAGGAGCTTGATATCGCTGCACAAATTGGCGAAATATTCATTAAATCCAGTTTTCAAAAGACCTATGAGTGATTCACATGGAGGAGTGCCTGGAGAGGTAATATTAAAACGGATTTTTATAACATTAAGATAAAAATCGACCGTATTTTTTATGTTTCAGAATTTGCCGTTTCCCAAGTGCCTTGGAAATCCTGGAAGACTCACATTCTTTTTTATTTTATTCTACGGAACTGGTACTTGGGTTCCCTGTATAGCATTTATTTATTTAATGCACAAATAACCGTTTTTGGTAAGTTTAATTTAAATTTTAGCGCCTTTGTTTTTAGATTATTTATCTCGTACAGTTGGTAGTAAAAATAGATGTCATCTTTTGACATTTGGCTGGCGTTTAAATGTCATAAGTTTTTGTGAGCCGTTTTCGTCTCACGTTTTTTCCGAAAGTCGGACGAAAAGTATTTTTGTTATTCAAAATTATTAGTAAATTTACAATGATTGGAAGAACCAGCCTTTTTGCTAGGAATGCCATCTCAAATTTGGTCAGGCAGAGTCACTCTCACGGTGGTGTCCCCGGAGAGGTAAGTTCTCGTTACGTAACTCGAGTGTTTTGAAAAATGATATAATTTTAAAACTTTTACCCATTAAGAAAATGTTTATTTTGTTATCGTTATTGTTTCAATTCTGATCGAATTCTTAAATATTCTTTAAAAAAAAAGTCAAATTTTACTTGAGTCGATTTTGACAGTTTTTTTTTTAGGCATTGATCACGACATACACTAAATGGGCATTTACATATTAAACAAAAACACTAAAATTTACAATATTTTATTGCCAATTTTTAGTAAAAAACACATTGTATAAATACGGTTTTTAATTTTTAATCAACTTGAATATGAATTAGGCAACCAGTTATACAACACATATTTTTACAATGTAAAGATAACTGCCCAACAGGCGAACTCTGTAATTCAATAGAGATAGAAATAGACAAGAAATAAGTTAGAAAGATTCTGTCTTTCTATCACTAATTTGTACTCTATATCATTTTCTCTAAGTGGCTCGCAGAATTTCGGAAAGAAAAATATAGTATGTTATACAACATGAAAACATAGGTTGCTTTGTGGAAAAATGCCCACTTTAAGAAAAGATTTACCGATAGTAGCAGATTTTTTCTATTATCAAACCCTTGAAGCCTTGCTCTCTTTTAATATTTGAACTTTCTATTCTCTTGATAGCTCCTTTTTTAGGGGAGATATTAAGATATACACTAGGACATGTTTACACTTACAATTAGTTTTATGTAAAAATAGAGGTGATGCGATACTTTTTTGGCGCAATATAGTTATTATAGGGCTTCAAACAGTTTTTGGGGATTTTATTAAAAAATTTAAAATTTGGTAGAGAAATATACAGGCAAATTATTTGTACATTTTTAAGAAAAAACCCAAAAAGGTGTTCATATTATTTTCTAAAATAGAAAATTGGGTTGAAAAATCCTAAAATATTTTAAATAAATGTGAGGAAATTTTGAAGAATAAAAAAAATATATAAATGCTTTATTGTAAAGTGCAACGTCTGAATATATTTAAAAATATGTACACAAATTTTCAGTTAAAATACATCTAAAACACTGATGGTGTTTAGGACAAGATTTTTTTTTCCCCAAAGTTGTGCTCTTCTACAAAATGCTTAAAAATTGGGTCCATTTTCTAATTTTAAAACCACAGACCACAAACACCAAACTTCAAGAGTTTAATTCATTTATTTAAAGATAAATTTTACAACACTCTAGGTAATTATATGTAATTTAAATAATTAAAATATGACTTAAAAAATAAACAAATAAGTAAACAAAGATTTTAGGATCACTTCAAAAGTTAAAAACGAAATAAAAAAGGAAAGTAAAACAATGACAGAGATAAGCTTATGTACATTTTCATGGGATAGAAAGGGAACAAATCATAGCAAGACCGTGGCTGGTCTTTCTATTTCTATACTCCAAACTAGCCATTCGGAAATCCGATTATAGCCAAGAAAACTTACGAAGTTGGGTTTAAAGAGATTTTTCTATTATAGACAGGAAATTTCTTCTCTGTGGTGTTACGAGTTTGCCTGCAAATAACCAATGTTACTAAACAAAAAGTTACCTATCAGTAGTTGTTACCAGTTTGACGTTAAGCTAGCAACAATTTGTTGATTGATTGATTGTTCCGTTTTTTGGCTTTGATTTCTTCCAGGAAATCGTTTGCCAGCTCTCCCCTTTTCAGACACGCGTTGCGGGCAACGTTAGTGGAATTTCTGGATTGTCGGGCTCAAAGCCCCCGGAAATTCCGAATTTATCACAAAACTTAAACTTTTCTAAAATATTTTATTATCTGTGCAAGGCACAAAAAATGGAAGTCCGACCAGGAAACTGCTGCTGGTATCCCGATAACCGCTTTCTGTCAGTACTGCTCTTCCTGCTGAGCGCGCAACCATTTTCCCTGCCATTAGGAAAATTCCTCGGGGTGGGGCTCTCAGAAAGAAACAGGTATAGGAATCTTCGTTCACAGCGCTTAGCCCCAGAAGAAGGACTCCATAGATTGGCTTGAGTTTCTCCTTGATCCCCGATGGCAAAAGCTGTTGATACAGCGCCTTCAGCCGCCTTCCCGGAAAAATCTATGTAGTTTTCTTATCGCGAGCACTTCACTGATCGGAGGTCAAACAGGAACTGCAACAATTTGTTACTGAGTCGAGTTTGCCTACAAGTTGTTGCCAATCTACCACCGCAAATGGCATGGAAATTGTCAGCAACACTTGTAGTCGAATACCGTACAATTTACCGACAATAACTTGCACCGTAGCCAAGTTGTCCTCAAGTTGTAAGAAATTAACTGCCAATTTTCCTACAACCTTTTACTTGTCAACTTGACTAAGTTCCCCGATGATTGCCATCCCTGATGGTATCTGAGTGGATTTATTTGAGGTCTTTTTTTTTACTAAAAATAGACAATAAAATATTGTAAATTTTAGTGTATTTGTTTAATATTAAGTGCCCAATCAGTGTATGTTCCCATTTTATGGTATTCAGTTTCAAAAAGGAAGAATTTTGAGGTTAGTCACCTTGGAGGCCTAATAACTCAAAAGCAAATTTTGCCGAAAAAAACTGATTTTAGATTAGTGTTTTGACGCCTCAGAAAAAAAAAACCGGTTTCTTTCCGGTTTTTTTTCCATAGGATTAGAAAAAACCCAAAATATGGAAAAATTCTAGTCCCAATTATATTTTAATCTTTATTAACAAAATGTTTACAAAAACTGTAAAATAAGTAAAGCATCACATAAACAACAATCTAAAAATTTAAAAACGAAGTCTTAATGATTAAAAACGTAATGAAACACATAAACACACATAAAACTTATTCAAATTTTTCGTTATCACCTTCAGAACTCTCACTATCAAAACTTTATTCGTCGAAATATTATAGGTTTGTTCATGATATATTACTCTAAAAGATAAACCCACGCGCATGAGATAGCCTATCTCTCTACGCCTGACGTCACTGACGACTATTTCCCCAGAAACGGCGAGTTTTAATATGGCATTCCGATTTCTGTTTAGATGTTAGATGGATTAAGCGCATGATTTATTTATTTTTTAAACGTCATATAATGCCAAAATACAATAAACGTTAAAAAAAGGCTTTAAAACACTGCTTTCCCAACCGACAAGCAGAATTGTTGTCGTCGAGTGACGTCATGCGCAACGTCGTACGAAATTAAATCGCCAAGTGGTTTTATCTTCTAGTAATAGTATCATGAGGTTTGTTCCAGCACGTCGAAAAACCGTCACCGAACGATCACGCTCATGCGCAGTGATTAAAGTGCGTTCCAACAGAGACGTGACGGTTATCGGATGATCCTGTTTGTGTACCAACAAAACTTGGGATCGTTTAGTTACGGTTTCAAAACGGTAATTCTGATACATGGTCTAAATTGAAAACTGTTTGGGTTGACTTGCGCATTGAACATCTTGGCACTGGGTTTTTGATTTTTAACAGCTGTTTCATGTTTATTGTTTTATTTTTTATCTTTATATGTTTACTGTTAAGGTAGGATTATGCAGAAAAGTTAAGTTAATTTAATTTAACAAAAATTTAGTTATTATAAATTAAGACATTTGTGTGAAACATGCCAATCAGTTTAAAAATAATAATAAAATTTAGCATACGTAGGGCAAATCACTGTTAATAGGGTTTTCGTGATTTCTATTTTATTGGTGCACTGTCTGGCAGCTGTCCGGTAATTTGTTAACTTCTTAAATAAATATTTGTCTAAAAAATATATAATTTTGTTACATTTTTTATAACGCATGGGAAAGACGAGTTTCTGTAAGCCCATTTTATGATGTTATTGTGTGGGAGTTTGATTATTTTAAAAAGGAAACGTTTATTTCATTTTATGATAAGGTTAAAAAATTAAAATAAGTTAAGAAAGTTAAAAGTTGTTAATCTTTTTTAACTTAACTTAATTTTTAATTTTAATTTGTATAATTAAAACCATTTGATCACTTAATGTTTATCTTTCTTTGGTGACTTTAAGTTATTTTAACTTAATTTAATTTTTCTGCATAATCCTAACTTTATTTAGCGAATAGCGTGCAACGTGCTTTAGCACTTTCTATTTCCTCACTTGTTTAATTATTTATTCAAAAACATTAATTTTTACACCTTCTAAGCACATCATTAAATTTAATTATCTTTCAAGATGAGTGACGATATTATGAGTGATATTTGCTAACTTTGATCACAAAAATAGTAAGTAGAAAAATAGGGTTGTATTTTTAAAACAAAAAATTTAAAAACTTTTGATTTGACAGTCCCAAAAACGATCCGCAAGGCGATCCAACGTTTGTACTTTTCGTACCGTCACGAAACTATTTTAAGGCCGCGCATACGTTTAAGCGCACCAAAAAACAGTTCAAAAACGATTTTGAAACGATACCGGATTTCTTGTTGGAACAAACCTATTGTCGCATCACATTGGCAGGTTGGCAATATGACTAGAAATTTATATAAACCGATACAAAAAATAATACTAAAAAATATTCACCAAAAATCACCTAAAAGGAATAAAAAAACTGAATTTATTTAATTGATCGGTTTTTTGGGAAAAAACCGTTTTTTTTTCCCAATTTGAAAAAAAAAACGGTTTTTTTAAAACACTATTTTAGATTCGTGATCAGCGCCTAAAAAATCAACAAACTCGGCTTCATGTCAGATAATTGAAATTTTACCGAAAAAAATTACAAAATGTTTGTTTCACATTTTGTTTTACATATGTGGAAAGCCCTCGGGAAAGCCACAATTAAAGCCCTGTTCAGTCGTCTTTGGATGTCTGTGTACTTAAGCACCATACCATCCATTGTGGCCTGCGTGAACAAAAAAAATATATATAAACCCTACAGTTGTTTAAACTGTAATATTGTTATTGGTAATTTTTATTTTCTCTCTGCAGAATTTACCATTTAAACTAGACAACCGTTACAAGTTGACTGTTCTCTTCACCTTGTTCTTTGGTTCAGCTTTTGGTGCACCTTTCCTCATCGTAAGGCATCAACTTCTTAAGTAATAAGTCTGCCTATAAAGGTGAGTTATAATTTACAACTATTATGAATATTAATTTTTAGTAATAAAAGTAATATATTACTTTATTAACTAATATAAAACTTTTACAAGACCGGTTTTATTGTTCTTTATTAATACTAAACCTAGTTTCACATGTAAATTTTTTTGGTTAACACCCAGAAGTAGCGACGGATACTTTAAAATTTTAGAAACTGCTGAAAATAATTATTTTTTTAAGGGTTGATTAACCCTTATTTGATTTGTGTAACATTTGAAGAGGGTATGCGAAATAGTTTTCTATCTTGTTTAGTCATGTGCAACCCTGTGTCAGATGGCACTTTTGTGCTGACACCTTTCTGTGTGAATTAAAATATTAGTAAGTTTATGCAACTCTATATAAAATAAGCTTTGCGGCTGGCGAGTGTTATACAGTGATATTTGAGCTCAAAACAAGCCGAAAAAGCCAAATGGGTCAAAAGTTAATAGTTTTCGAAATATGGCTTTTCAAAGTTTAAAAAATTTGGCAACACCGCGCCCGTTTCATCGCAGCGAGTCGAACGTTTTTTGCGAGGTTTAACATAGGGGACACTGGGGTAATAAGTTTGAAAATTTCGGTGGTCTATTTTGGTAAAATATTATTAAAAAAATATATGTGATACCGATTTTGTTGCAGAAGCTACATGCTAAATCCTTCCTTTGTAGGAAAGAAAGGACATATATGAATACATCATTTTAATTTAAATAGAAAAACGCAAGTAATAGCACATATAAATGTTTTTATTATCCTACTGGGATAATAAGAACTTGCTTGTGTTAAGCTGTATATATCTCCTATTTATGCAGTCCTGGCATAATAAAAAGTTTTTCTCAAATGCTCCTATTACCCTGAGAAAAAAAAGTTTAATCGGACAATTGGTTTAGGAGATGGGTCACTTAATTGTTGGTTGTTGCGGTATTTCAATCGATTATATTTAACAATTTGTTAAGCAAAAATTAGGATACCCAAACTGCTACCATTGTCACTTATATTAGAGTTAATGTTATGTTTTAAAAATTTATAATTCTTTTTTTAAAAATTCATCAAAAAAAGTTTTAAATTTTGGATTTTATTATCGAAGTCTTTAAACAATTGTAATTATAGGTCAGAGAAGCAGGTGAATTAGGGAAACAAAAATTTTAATATGACCATCATTTATTAAAAAAATAGATAGAATAGTTTCTGTACATTTTTAAGTAGGAGAGAAAAAACAATCAACACCTATAATCTTGTAGCCATAGTCTTATGACCAAATTATGCTTTTTGGGTCTTTTAAAAACATTGCCTAAATATCATACTACAAATTATTCTTATAAAACCTAGAATAGCCTTACACACACACAGTTTGTCTTGAGTGAATAAAACTATTCAAACACCAGATATAGGGGGCGGCTTTCTTATTACCCCAAGTTCCTATTACCCCAGTATCCCCTAATTACACTTTTTTTAAAGAGATATTTATTTATATACAAATAATAAAAATTACTTCTTGCAATTTATTTTTATATTTAATTTGGAATTAGGCTAAATATCCATTTTAAAAACACAAATTATTATGTTTTAAAAAAACAGCTACATTTTAGTTTAAATAAGTTTGTCAAAATGTCGTCTCCTAATTTTTACATAAGCCTTACTTTGATGAACCCAGTTTTCATGTACTTTTACTACTATCCTTCTGCGTAATTAATTCAGCCCTATTAAAAATTCAGGTAGTTAAGTCTGCACTTGGTGGTGCTAGGGATAAAGTAGACCTGCGTGATCCACATTTATGTATCTCACAGGTCCTCTATTTAGATTTCTCGGTTGCACACATCACGTTTTCAGAACTCTTTGGTACATCTGCACTACGGTTGTCGCAAATTTATAACATATCGGCATATTTTTCCGATTTAAAAACTGACAAAAATATCACGGCCGGTGAGCACAATATACAACTGATATTACTCCACGCTTCTGGCTAGCGCTGTTGCCAATTGTTTTTTAAACATTTAACTGGGGGATTTTTTTTAAATACTTTGTAGATTAAAATATTTAAAATTTTGTTAATTTTATTAGCTAAATAAATCTAGTGATAAGCGATTAAGAAGAAAGTTTCCAATTGTTAAGGTTTTCAGAAATAATTGCTTCCAAAGTTTGTAACTTTGATATCGTGTCATGACACAATTGTGCTGATACTGTGTTGATACAGGAACCAGTATCAGTGTAAACTGTTCCAACACAAGGAAATTTAGAGAGTTACAAATTTCTAATCATGTTAACAAGATCTTTCTGTGTTTTGTTGAAAATTGTTGTTAATTATTATTTATTCCTGATAAATATATTAATTTTATTTTTTTTATTGCAGGTTGGTAGTTGTAATCCATAGTTAGTATTTTAATTTGTTTATTGGTGCACATTTACTGAATAAATGTATTAAAAAACTTAAAAGTGTGTGTTTTTTCTGAATAAATGTGGTACCCGCGTTTTTAACAAGTCACAAGTTAACGAATCTGTGATTTTTACTTGGACAGTGTTTTTATCAATAATTAAATTAAAATGAGTATGTTAATGTTGTAAAATCTTATCTACCCTAATGCTTCATATTCAGTTAATTTGCTACAAAATGTAGTAAAAAGTAGTTCATATACTTGCAAAATGCGATTTGCGAAACTTGTTCTGATTGGTCGATTTCAAATGTGTCAATTTTAGGAAGGTTTAATTTTACGTTTATTTAAAATCTAGGGGGCGGGAAAATTGTTGAATTCTAATTAGTCGACTTCAAATATGTTAATTGTACAAGGGTTTTATTTATTTTTTTTGCGATTCGCAATTTTTGAAATGTGGGAAGCGGGAAAATTGACTTTGTTTTAAGATTTTGCAAATCCCGCACAAATCGAGTCGACGAGCATGGCATATTGATAAAGATACTCGTTTGTTTTTAGCGTTGCTACGCAGCAAATATTTACTTCCCTATCCTTCACATTGGCACAGTGTACAGTGACCCTGTTTAGCTCGCGGGCGGTCAGGTTTCGATTTTTGGGTACAGAGGGAAATAGGGTAATTTTCAATTACCGCACAAAAGCGCATTATGCCGCATAACGCTCAAAATTGAGTGGGCAAGTTTTTTAATTGCATCGACGGATCCAGCGCATTAAGCGCTAATTCATCAAACCGTTTTTAAACTACCACTAGAGAATGCGATAGATTCCATCAAAGCGTTTTTATAAAATACTTGTGGAAAAAATATAAATAAATACGGAAGAGAAACACAACAATTAGCTAAGCAATGACAGTTGCAAAACAAACAGCAAAGCATTTTTAAACATTTTGTTAATTCGTTCCATCAGAACTTCTCATGACGTCATTTGACGTTCAGCGCATAAATTCAGCGTACTTTTTATCGATGGAATAAAGAACTTGCCCAGTGTTTCAACTACCGCACTGCTTCGCATAATCGGTCTTGGCTGTTTCAATTAATGCTCGCTAATGCGGCATTAATGCGCACTGTGCTCTGTAGTTAAAAAACACCTATAATCAGATGGTTACATCATTGGTACATTGGAAAAGTTAATATAGTCGTTAAATTTTCTAATTTGTCGCATAACTTTCTTAATTTTTTCTTTAGTACGTACCGGCTCCTAACAATTACTAACACACGTGATGCCGTTATCGAGAGATAGCCCTTACGTAAAAAGAAAGTAT